>JAQGAZ010000581.1:0-53769 GCA_034692225.1 Polydesmus complanatus | reverse complement strand
TGGCTCAGTTTTGGCGCCCCAAGAGTTGGCGCCTGATGCGGCCGCATCACTGCATCACCCCACGCCACGGCCCTGCCCATCATTAACTAACTCGGAATAAAAAAATAAATAAATAAATTTATTTTAAAAAAAAAGTTTTTCTTTTCAAACTTATCTTTAGATTTTTTTTTTTTTTTTTAATTTGCGAGTCAACCTTTACAATTTTTTTTTATCTGACTTAAAGAAGAAAAAAAATTGATCATCAATTAAAAAACTGTTCTAATCGATTGTTTAAATTTTTTTTTTTGTATTAATAAAAAAAAAAAAATGAAATGAAAAGGAGGAGTTGAAAATTTGACAAAACGTGCTGTAAATAGTAGCCGATTTCTAAGAAATTGGCTAAAATTTTGTTTGGGTTGACCTAAAATGAGCTAGAGCAAAGCAAAATTCTAGGAAGCAAGCGAATCGGACACCCTTTAGTGCCTGGGAACTTTCTCTAACCTGTTGTTCACCCCACAAAAATCGATTCAAACGACACTAACATTCCCAACAACTACAATATTAACTTTTTAAATAATAAAAAAATAATAATAATAATGATAACAAAAAATTATTACGCGGGAGGTAGTACTATTTGTGCGAAGCTTGCACGAGATTATTCTTGAACAAATGGTTCAAAAGACAAACGCTCTACTGAAATAACTCTTGAGAGAACTTTTGATAAGCGGGAATATTGGAACTTAATTGGGATATTAAGAGTCGAGACATAATAAAACAAGTAGTTCCGCCCTTAACTATTCAGGCTTTGTCAAAATAATTACTGCACACAATGTCATTGCATGCACTTACTGTTGCATTTTACCACAAACATTTACTGTAATTGCGTGCATTTTATCTGGATTAAGCAGTTGCGGATATCGTATCAAAAAATATTTATGCAAATACCGTATGTTAAATTCGCAAATCCGAATTTAAAATTGGAAATAACCGCAACAATAAACCAATTTCAAAAAATTTCAAAATGTCAAAAAAATAAAAAACTAAACCACGAAAATAAATTTGAAGAAACTGAAAAAAATATTTTGACAAAATTTTTTGCATTATTTGAATTTCAGATTACGTAAACCATAATTAAAAACCGCCGGTGACGTATTTTAAATACGGTTACCATTTAGCGCAATACTGTATTGAAAATTCTAGTTTCATATTTAATTTTTTTTTTTTTTGACTTTTAAGGAAGTTGGAAAGAAATTATTATTCATCGTTTAAAACAAGTTTTCAATTTCGTTCAAATTGAGTAAACTATTAAAGAGTGGTATTAGTTTAGCGATGGCTCCTCCCCGGCACCTCTTGACGTCATAAAATAGAGCGCATTACTGCAGCAGCAGCACTAGCAGCGCCCCCGCGGTTCACGATTCGATCAACTTCCTTGCCTGTAAGGTGACCTCCAAGCAACTTATGCAAATTAAAGTTAGATTCCTTCAAGCCGTGGGAATAGGCATGTAAATAACCTTTGCACACCTCTAATTGGCCGAAACTAAAAGTGGTATAGAGAGAGAGCTTAATGCCACCGTCTGCCTACCTTCCCATACACACACACACACACACACACACCGCTACACACTCAAGCCTCCTCAGCTTCGGTTTCAATCACGGCTACATCAACAACAACACAAAAAAATCAACAAACACACATTGCTTTTCTCGCTGTATTATTTTATAGAGTGAGAATTAGACACCCACATTATTTACTTTTTTTTTTTCTCTCTCTCTCTCTCTCTCTTATTTTTTTCTAGTACTATATTCGGATTAAGTGCTTGCCATCGTCTTCCCACTTCGTAATTCACTATAACCGGATTTTATGTTGTGTCAAATTTTAAATTTTATAAGGGTTTCCGTTAGAACAGCTCTTCAAAAGTTCCTTAATTTTACGATGAATAAGAATTTACTGCAAGCTATTTTTAAGTCTCAAAATATCACCAAGCAACGATCGCTTTTTTACATTATTTATAATAAAAATATTAATCAGCATTGCAATAAAATTTTAAAAAAAAATAGTTTTTCCAAATTAAAAAATAAAATACATGTAGTACCGGTAGATTATTTTCTTAATGTTTTATTTTTGTCTTGTTTTCAATTATTAAATACGGCTGTCACTTGTTACGCAAATCTCCCCCGAGCTTTCAAATTCAATTCCCATTAAATAATCCCTAATTATAGTTGATTACGTCATATAATTGATAATCTTTTAAGGAAAGCTTTCTCAAATTTCGTAAATAATATTTTGCTTTCAAACTCGCATCTCGTCTTCGTATGACATAAAATACAAGCAGACACCCATTAGGAGTGCTGTATCAAATTTCGCCTTGAAACATTAGCATAATATTTTTGCTAAACTCGGCTCATGACATAACGTGTATTTAAAAAAAAACGAAGGTTTCAGCTACACGCGAATCATACGTGATTTGCAAAACCCTTAAAAACAATACTAATAATAATAATTATGCGAATGACAAAACGCAATCGAATGCGAAGAATGTTAAGCAGTTGAGTAAATTGCTCTTTGGCATCAAAACAAATCGGCAGATTAAAATGTAGATCACATAGTATAAAAATGGCCGGTGAGTTGCGACGGGAGAATGGCGATCGGCAGGGGCGTTGTAGAACGTCAGACGAAACATACGTCAAAATCTGTTTCCGAAAGTTAATGGTCCTGAAAGTACGAGTCGTTTTCCGCATTCCACCCTTTTCCACCGGCTCTCACAACACTATCGACACACGCTTTACGCTTAGATGACGTCGCCAAATGTTCGAAATTCAATTTACCATGTTTAACAAAGAAAATGCGACAAAGTAAAAAGCAAAACTCTTGCTTCTCGCACGCACATTATTATTATGACGATTTAAAATTAGGAGTTACACTTTTTTTAATTAAACGTAATTATTGCTTGTAGCAATATTTTCAACTAAGAACCTATTCAATAAGGGCAGTTTATAATAATACTGTACTGACAATCGTGTTCAAAGAACATAGAGAGTCACAAAAGATGCACTCGGAATTTTCGTTTCAACGTTAAAATCAATAATTATTAATGAAATTTTTGAACCAAAAATCAGTGTTTACATTGCTCAATAATACATTTATTATAGACGAGTTAGATTTATTTTAAGGAAAATTTGATAAATTATTTGTTTCGGGTGGTAATACTGTATGTGCGGATATGACCCATCGCTCTCTGTTTATGATAATACGAGTTTAATTAATGAATGAATTTATCCAATATTTAATGAAGAGTTGTCGGATAGTTCGTCTGATTTGATACTTTTTATATCGCTCGAAAGAGAGAGACATAATTAAAAATTCGACTTTTGATTTTTAGAATTCAAAAAAAAAAATGTAACAAAAATGAGCGCAAAATTAAATACAGTACAGTTCAGCTACACAATGCATCTATTATCGTTCAAAAATCTCTGACCATAAAATTTTAAAAAAAATTCAAAAGTGAATATAAGTTTCATTGTGTCCCACACCTTTCTTCTTCCATTACTTTAATAAAAAAAAAAAAGAGTCAAATCAATTTACAACAGTAAATTATGAGTTTCAACTTTCACAATCATTTAATAACGTTGGCTTTTTAATACCTGTACTGTAATAATAATTTAAAAAATAAGGTGTTCGACACATTTAAAACTCATTTAATGAAAATTATAAACGCTAAATTCACCATAAAATTAAAAAGGAAATGACTTTCCGTTATTTGTCCCCCTTCTTGCTTCATAATTATTTAAAACTTTTATTACTCTCACATAATGAATAATTTAAAGATGTCCAAATACACTCATAAAAATATTATAATAATTACGATACATGTCAAATACCGGTTTTACGTAATGTATCGTAAATTTTCAACGCTTATTAATAATTTACAAAGTAAAGTGAATGTGGGATTGTGGTTAGCCCCGAAGTTATATGAATGGGGGAAAAGAGTGCGCGCATGTGCGAGGAACTCCTTAACACGTGTTGTATACAAGTAACGCACAAGTGGCATGAGGGATGTACGTGAAAAGCCATCCCCCCCAAAAATAAAATTTAAAAAAAAAAAAAAAAAATTGATGGAAACACACTCGTTTTTCACGTAATTTGGAGAATGGGAACTCGCGTAAAAAATAGACCGAAGAAGAAAAAAAAAACGTATTGTACGAGTTGCGCCACCTACAACAACGTGCGTAGTATTATACACACGTACTCGACCTGATTTCAATACTTTCGTGACGGTGTCTGCGCAGTCTCTCGATTTTCTCGCGCCCAATTGTAGCAGCAGCAGCTTACACCGGAAGTGCCGACCAAGAATGGATCCCGAGATCTCTTTCCATGCCAGCGCGTGGGAACCGATGTCTGCTCACGTGCGAGAGCGAGAAAAGGAGAAAGAATCCACCCACGCTGGGCACAAACTCATTGAATTGAATCCAAGGGATTGGCAATTCATCAATTATTACAATGGATATGAATGAGAAGCACTTTTTTTTTTTTTAAAAGACTGGGACTCGCCTTCCTTCATTGCTCCACAAAACAACAACTGCTTTTTCAAGTGTTACATTGCTTTAATACACTTCACTTCATTACTCGATACTCATCCAGTACACATACACACCTCCACTCTCACCTTATGCAAAATTAATACCTGTATCGCATTTAGAGATAACAGTTTGCATAGCTGCTACCTGATTACAAAATTATTTAAAATGGGGTTTTTTAAATGGTAATTAATTTTCAACTAGGCGGTGGTTCAATAAATCATTCTACAAATTTTCACATAAGAAAAATCGACGTGCGATAAAATAATTGAATAAATATACTATAAATTGACCAAAATATTCGTCTAAAAAAAACACCCTTGACATTTTCGTTTGAATGAGTGGTATTTTGCTAACTTGGGATAAAAATCGAGTCTGAAGATTTTTCAAAAGATTACTTTACGCTTGTCAATAGTGTAGTTACGAGAAAAAAAAAATACGAGATCGAACGAACCATCCGCGTGGATCTGCGTGAAAGGATGCATTGAATTAGTGCATACTTAATGGTACGGAGAAAATGTCAACATCCTTTTCTATGGAAATTTGTCATTCAGTAGCGCGATAATAATAAAATAAAAAAAAAAAGCTCAAGACAAACGAGAGAAACGGCCATCTTTAAAACAAGCAAATAGAAAAGAAAATAAATAAATAATAAAAAAAAAAAAAAACACTCCATTTGTTGCGAATGCTAAAATATTTACACGAGACTCATTTCCTGTAGAAATTTCACATACGTTCTAAAATATCAAACCTTTTTTTTCTTTCTTTAAAATAATTTTGTCTTCCCCCTTTTATATTTCGGCTTTTTCATTAAAATTCAATAAAGTGAGTACAGTAGTAGCAGGCCGAAAAAGAAGAAAATGACATTACACGTACATGAAGACTAGTGTAGAGATTATCTCATGTTCCTTTTCTTTACATTTTGGGAGAGCTGTATGTATACTTTCTCAGAACACCTACTCATCCACGCGGGGTTAAATAAACAAAAGACGTTTTTTTTTTCTTCTAGCTTTAATTCAATTATCGGGGATAATAATTTTAAGAACCATAAATAAAAATCGAAGATGATATCTTAACTTACGAAATGATGGTTACGACAGAGAGGGCAATTTAGCCCGCGGGAATTTTTATGCAAATAATTTTTTTTTAAGACAGGCTTACTTACTTCCTTCATTTACATTCAATTTCCTATTTCGATTATTATTGAGTAATGAAAGGTTTTAACGGAATCGCAACAGACTGCGCGCATTTGTAAACCACTCATCTATTAATCATTATCTTATCCCCCGACGTCATCGATCGGTTCAAATATAAAATAAAGAAATAAATCTTATTAAAAAATTAAAAAAAAGATTTTCCTTTCCTAAACGTGCAATTTATATGTCAAAACAGTATAGCAGCTAACTTAATACCGGGTAATAAAAAAAAATATATATTCAAGAGCCTTACTTTAAATTTTTAAAAATATTACAGGTCTTTTCTTAAATGGTTCTAAAATCTTTGGTAGGAAACCCCTAAGGAAATGAGCATTTAAGAGTAAATTTGACTTTTCCTTTTTTTTTTTCTCTCTCTCCCTTCTTTTTTCAATTACTCATTTATAATCATTACTTCATCTATTAAATGTTAATTAATGCGTTTGTGACAACCCGAATTCAACTTAATTGCAGCAAAAAAAAAACACCATTTAAAGGGACCATCATCGTCAAAACTCACGGTAGTGTACCCACGACCACCCGATTATTACGCTAGAGAAGAACCTTACCCTCTCCATTAATGAAAAAAAAAAACGGATTCGTCATCTTTCCTGTATTTAATGAACAACTACATTATTTTATCACGTTTCGAATGCGCCTTTAAATAATAGCAATCATAAAAACATGTATAAAAGAAAAGACTATTAAAGATGAAATCCCGGTGAATCGTAGGGTCCGTTTTCCGTCCGTCCGAGGAGGTACAGGTATCAAGCAGAGGGGCCATCATCCCAACATGAGAAGGGGGAGATTGAGCGGGGGAGAGAAAGAGAAAAAGAAAAGGAGGCGGAATAAGTGGTCCCCGCTATTTTTCTTTATCAGAACCAAGATGGCGTGATTCCGGATCAGAATCAGACACGGAACGGATATAGTTTATAAATTTTGGTTGCATGGGAATAAAAGACGACTTGAGAATTGCTCGAGATTTATATTTATCTATCTTACATGTACTGTATAGTAGCAGCGTTGTAGTGGAGAAGGCAGCACGATGAAGATGGTTGAACGAGTGAAGAGAGGAAAAGGACACGGTCCACTCAAACTCTTCAACCAACCAACCCACCCACACTCACCGCAAGAAGAAGCTACTACAGTATATCAAAGAACAACTCCATTTACAATGATTAGATAAGCGTGACTTTGTGAATGTAATCATTGCTCGCAATCTTTTTCAACCTTTTTTTTTTTTATTATTATTATTTACCGGTATTTATTTATTTTTTTTCTTTAGCCCAGTCAAACAAATTATTACGAGACTTGTGTTCGCATCTCAAATCAAATATTTTGCACCTTTCCTCCGGTGAGAAGACCCCCATCAAGTACTTTTTCCAGCCACCCACACGCCGAGAACGGATGTGCAATCTCCAAACCCCCTCAATTTTTTATTTATTTTTTTAAAAAGTTTTATTTCGCATGTCGAGTGCCGTACAGAGTGATCTCGTGCTAACTTCAAGCCAGTTACATCGCACGTCATTCAATATTCTTTTTTTAAAAAATTATTATCGTTAATTAACGAGTGAAACTCGGGAAACTTTCCATACGACTTTCTTTGACGGAATTTAAAAAAGCAAGAAGATCAATTTTATAATAAATGATAAAAGTTAAAATTAGATGTGGAGCATTATTTTTTTCCCTCCATTTTCTTTACACAGCTTAAAAAGTGAGTGAATCCGACGACATTAAACGTAATCTGCTCGTTTAACCTATAGATAAGGTGTTAAATAAAGAGCAGGTGAAAATGATCGCGCCATCCACGCGCCAATAAGTGGCATAATTCGCTTTAGAAGCACGCGCCATGTCGTAACACATGGTCTGCTCGTAGTGACTACAGCACAATCAGTCTGAATTTATCCAATTTTAACATTTTAACACAACAGTAGTCAAAAAAGTACGAGTAAAAAACAAAAAAAATGCATTAAAAAGCGTCGAATTCATGTATGAATAAACAGATTAAAGATCCATTTCCGTTCGATGTTTAGGTATAGGACTGCGCGTGCGTGGCTAATAAGTGATTGCAAAAAAATATTTAAAAAAAAAAAAAAAAAAAAAGAAGTGCGCATGAGCAGGTGGCCGGTCGGCTTCTCCGTGAGGAACACGCGCCTACTCCAAGCTCGCAGCATCCCATTCAAGCCTTTGAGAGCGCTACTTCTCCTTCTCAAACTACCCATTTACTATAATGCTCAATATCTTTAATCTTTTTTTTTTTTTATCGAAAAAAAAAAGTAAGTTTATATGAAGTCTTTTTAAGATCAGAAAAGCAGCAGAAGAAGAAGAAGAAGAAAAAAACCTCAACGGATGCACAATACATGGTCATCAGCGTGAAAACACAGTCTGATAAGCATCAGTAACGTCCTTTTTATTCAGCCACGGTCCATTCAGAAAGAGTATTAGCAATCTGGCCGTGACCGCATCTTCTAAGCAAGCCATGCGCAACTCGTGGCAGCCTGAGTTACAACCCTCGTCTTGATTTCCTAACATTCGTAGCTCTTCGCGAGTTGGAAACGGGCACCAGAAAATTGGTAAATACCGTTGCTAGCAAAACACCTTCAAGCCTGAATTAACTGACCTACAAATTTCGCAAAGGTTGTACAAATTAGCCACCAGGAAAGCAAATTAAAAACTAAAATTAACTCGCAGAATTTGGAGATAAAATATAATAATCAAAATAAGGGAGGGGGAAAAAAACTACAAAAATGTAAATGACTGTATTGCCATTACAATTACCGGTATGTCGAGTTGAAATTTTAATACTAATAAATATTTAAATTTAATCGTTAAACTAAAATTCAAGTTTCTGATTTGCCAATGTTCCGATTTCTCTAAATCCCTATTTTGTCGAAATTGTTATTTCGATTTTATCTCGATGAAAGTTACTAGACCAATTTCATTTAACTTTTCATTCTAAATTATATTGACTCCTGCATCATAAATTCAATATTAACTAGAAAAATTATTACTATTATCAGTACACGGTTGGCTAACGTTTTCCATCGAAACCACTCGTTTGAAACTACTGTACACATATTTTTTTGATTCATTCCTCATTATAAAATCAATAATATCGGAATCAATTATTCTTAATCTAAAATAAGATTTAAAAAACACACGCATAAACAAATCTCGTATTTAATGCATTTTTCCTATACTAGTACCGTATTTCAAGCTAGTATTAAGAGTGGTCAAATCTAATCTTTAATCGCTTTCAATTAGAAAAAAAGTAGCAGAGACGAATTTATAGTCGTCACACTTAAAAAAAAAAAAAAACAATCCCCAAATAATATTAAATTACAATCTAAAAAAAAAAACAAAAACAAAACAAAAAAAAAAAAAGGTAAAATAAAAAAAGACAGGTACAGATAAGGAGGGGAAATCACGTGGTAAATAAATAAATTATTGCGTGTCTCAGTCAACAGGTTTCTTCTTCAAACCGGCTTATGGTAACCTGCATATAATCGCATCCTGCCATTAACACGATTACATAAAAAAAAAAAAAAAAAGTTCCTCCGGTGTAAACTTTTTCAAATAATAATTCGCGATGAAGAAGAAGTTCTCATATCATTAGCTGTTCCGTTGACAATTAATCATTTTTCCCAACCAATCGCAAAGCCAAACTACAACCGAGGCTTCTTCAATTCGCCTTACTAAACAATATAAATCATAATTAGATGGCAATTAAAGCTCAATAGACAAGGTTACAGCCATAAGAAAAGGTAAACAAATTTTGAAAAATCGTTATAAGGTCGATAATGTTTTCACAGCCAAACAGAAAATCAAATATAATAGCCACTTAAATTTTTTTTTTTTTTTTTTGAGGGGGGGGAAGCCCAATTATACGACACCCCTAACAACGATCCCATTCTTGCTTGACAAATTTTCTCTAATTATTCTTCAAAATGAAGCACCTTTTTTTTATTTTTCTTCAATGAAGGTGGAAGAGTTGGGTAAGAAAAAGCAATCTTATTAAGAGAAAAGTAGACGATTCTTTCTTGCTAATTATTTTCAATTACAAAGGCTCCATCTCAATATTACATTGTTCTTTATAAATGTCAATTTGTACCAGTCTTATGCAAATTAGATCTATACCATACGTGTAGGCTAAGCAAATTGATTTTTTGAATTTCATTCATAAGAATTGTTTCACCCATTTTCATTGTTTTTCAATTTTTTTTTTTTTTTTTGTCACACTTTAGCGGGAACGAACTCATGAATATACCAACAAAATTAATTATCGGTACCAGTAAAAAATTTTTTTAAAAAAAATTATTGCTATAAAAAATTAATTGTCTCCAGTAATAGCGGTTTTGTCTTGGAGCAATTTTCGGAATTGACAGTTTGTATTTATTCTTTCAAATACATGTACAGTATCAAAATAAATTATTTTTTACTCTTAAAAAAAAATGCGTTTAACATTTTTTCGCATAATAAAAATAAATATATTTGGTCAAAAACTTTAGCGGATAAAATTAGAAATTCGGTGCTTCCTCTGCGTAACTCAGTCATTACCCATCGAGTCTCACATTGAAATTACACGGTTAGTTAGTAACACCAAGATGTAAACGCAGCTACGTAATAATAATATGAACCGAAATGTACTAATGTACCAAACCAGAGCGTATTTCTATCACCCATCCACCCCACGCTCACACATCTTTGCAGTTGAAGACAGATGTAACAACTGGTCACTCAGTTCAAGGCTACCTCGAGAAGACGAAGAAGAAGAAAAAAAAAATAAAGATTTAATAGTCAACCTTTAACAGATGACTTAGTCCTAGTTGGAACACACGGTAAAGGTTCCACCTTCAACGACACTTTATCCTCCTTTCCTTCTCCACTTCACTCCTCACCTTATCCTCTAGCTCCTGCACCACTCTCCTCAAATATAGCGAGAGGGGTATTAACTCGCCCACTTCCAGCAACAGCCGCTTGTAGCCGTAGAGGCGTGGGAAAATTTCAAACAACGGCTGTTTCTTCCAGCTAATCACTCTTTCTCTATCTCAAACAAACCTAGTTTCTGCTCCCTGTACTTCACCTTAAACCCCTCTCATCTACCTGTACGTAGAATCGTCCGATACCTCTACTGTACCAAACTTCGTTTCGCGCACCTTTACCACCAAAACTTTGAAAAAAAAAAAAAAAAAAAAAAGCAGGAAGGAGGGGAAAAAATACTGCTTCGTCCAAGACGGACAACAGTGGGTCAATAGTAAAACAAGCCCAGGTAAGCGAATCGAAAGAGAAGAAGGAGTGGGGGAGGAAGAAAGTTCCGACTTCGGATTCAACTCTACCCAAGTTCCACAGCTGATCAGCTGTCTCCCGCCTCACCCTGCTCTCGCCATACATTTACTACACAATCAGTTTTCCCAAAACTTTTTTTTTTCTTCTTCTTCATATTTTAATAAGAGGTCTTTTCCTTTTCCACTTAACCCTCGAGCCAGAGCAGCACCGTTGTGGGTCTGCCGGGTGGTGCGCGAGTGTGAGAGGTGTTTCGATTTAAAGAAATGGAGGAATAATAAAGATAAGGGAGAGTCATCAACAGAAAACTTAGGGAGTGGTATCGTAGTAGAAGAGAAGAAAAAAAATATCAAGTAATCACGGTAGTGAACTACATTTGTATCAAACGATAACCTGCTCTCGCGCTCCTTGACAACACCTGTCTTCGATCCTATCTCATTTCAACGTTTAGGCGCTCTCCTTCGAGAACTTACGAGGGAACCCACTCCAATTTCCCACAAAATCATTTCCTAAACCCCTCATCTAATTTTGATAGCAAACAAATATATTGAATAAAATTTGTATAATAATTAGATTACGTTAAAGTCTTGAAAATCAAGTTAAAAGGGGGGTAATTTGGCTTCGGTAACCATATAAATTTATAGCAAAAAAACGTGTTTCGATAACCATCCGCCTCCCGGAGACGCGGAGAATCCTCCTCCTACAACCAGATCGTGTGCCATAATATAATATTCAAATCAAAATAAATATTTGTATATATATAATCTCAGACGCAGGGAGCGTTGAATTTCGTTAAAAGTTGACGAAAACAAAGAACAACAAACCTTTCCTATCGCTTCGACACGCATGCCACTGACTTTACATAAGATAAAAACCAATCAACCAAATAAAATTATGAATACACTCACGGGAAGGTCCACCACCAGACATTCAAAAAAAAAATCTATAAATGTAAACACAGCTAAATACTCGATAACTTCGTTACATATATCCCGGCTTCTCATCTACATTATATTACCATGGGTGGTAGGGCCTACAGTATATTTATTCAAAGTAATAACGATAATCGAGAAATATCAATAGAAAAAAAATATTGGCGCAATTTTTTTTTTTTTTTTTTTTTCGATGGAAAAATCTTAACGGAAAAAAACAGGTAAGATCAAAGTCAGATCATTACCAAAGGTCAAGGTGCTCGATTACAATGGAAAAACCGTTGATGCTCGCGTCTGATGATCACTGAAGTGCAAACGTCTTTGAGACGAAGAAGAAAAAAAAAATATGAAAAAGGTTAAGAAGATGATGATGACCTTATTTTTGTGATCAAGGACAAGTTGAAAGAAGATAAGTGAAGAGTGAAAACGGAAATGCTTCCAAGTACAAAATAGATTAAATTTCGATTACAAACTGTAAACTTAAACACTTAGCTTTTTTCAAGCTCATCATTTTTGCTTATTTAATCTCGGAGGTCTGTTTAGGGATTGAGAAAAGAGAGGTCGAAACGGTAGATTACGAGTCAATTGCCATATACTTCTATGACTAACCGTGTTTTTGTAGTGTCGGTTACGAGCAAAAATAAAAAAAAAAGTTAAAATAATAATAATAATGAAGAAAAAAAAAATCTGTTTTTTCACACCGTTGAGTGGTACATTATGTCATCACCGTTGAAGCAACAGCAGCAGCAGTAGGAGAAGCAGGTGCGGTGAAGATAAATGAATTCCATATTCTCCCAGTTTTACTCTTTTTATCGTAATACCAAACATAGTTAGCTCGGTTTTTACAACGTGTCGAGTTGTGTGTTGTTGTTTCGCACGTAGCCTATTTAATTGTTAATAACCAAAAGATGTATGTATGTGTGTGTTGTTTTCAAAACGTGTAACCGCTAAGATACATAACTCATCCTTAACACACATTCATGTCTTCAAAACGCATAAATAAATAATTTGGAAAAACAATACCTTTACAGCTTTTCTTTTCTTGAGAACCTTTTTTTTTTTTCTTCTTCTTCAACGCGTTGTCACAAGGTCGAAGCATGTACACGCCGAGATTAACTTGTTTATCACTTTACTACATAGATGAGTGTCAACTTTCGCGTTTCCATTCCGTTTTAATTGACACCGCTAGAAAAGAAATGTTCAGTAAATAAAGCTGCGCTAAACCAGATTTATAACATGACAATAATAATAGTTGAAAATAAATTTTTGTTTGCAATTGACATTTTTAATAATTATACTGTACACCCTTCAGTTACGCGGTGAAATCGGTTCCAAGTAAACAACTCGCAAATAGAAACCGTATGAACGGTATGATGCCATTGCAGCAGGCATCAATAATAATTCCACAATTGATTTGAATGTATGTACAATACAAGAATAAATTATTAAATTGAAAAAAAAAGTATCTTGATATAATCTATTTTATTCTATTGATGGAATTCGTAGATTATTTAAAAAAGTAAAAAAAAAAAAAATTAAAACGTGTTTATGTAAAATTTCCAGTGCACACATTTATGCCCTGTTACGGCATTTTGAGTCATTTGTTATGGTCCTATGTCTCCCCTGCCATCAAATGCTATTGCAATTCTCGAGGTACCATACATTGGTAAAAATAAATAAAAATCACATACACAATGCGGTCTATACAATTATATTGAGATTGGGCTACGGCTGCACCGTAACCGATGTAAACAAAACGTAAATTTTTCTGATCCCCATTGAGCCACACAATGTGAATAATACCATAAACAATAATTTTGGAATAAAATATTAAAACTAATAATATTATTATTATTATTATTTTTTTTTGAAGAGAAAAAACAAGAAATTTTGAATAAGGCCTGGGGAAAACGTAACTTTAAAAAATTTAAGATTGTAATCTCGAATTGTTACACTAACTTAATTTTATTACATCGAGAATTCCCAACGTTCGACATTTAAACTACAAGGTTCACAAATTGAAATATTTATTGAGTAATTAGTAACAAAGGGGTTTAAAATAATTGTTTTCTAATTTTATTCTTTTATAGCTTTTTTTTTCTTCTTCATTATACAGTAGTTTTTCTATTAGTCCGATCCTTTGCATACAAATGAAGAACGGGTCATTTCTCTCCCATCCGATCCCCACCACTTTTACTCCTCCTTCTGTTCAGTCACCACCACTACGGTGGTTTCGAGTCTACCTGATAAACCAGACGACATTCAACTTCTACTACCATCGTCAAACTGCATTTCATGGAAAAATATTTCAAATTTCTCCGCTAAATATTTTTCCCACGACAGCCACTCCGCGTAGCTTTTTTTTTTTTTTATCATTGTTTTCAGCGCTGGCAACACAATCGAATCGCACTTCATGATAGAAAATTATAAAATAAGTTAAAACCTTTTGACTTAAATTGTTTCACCCGAGAGCAATTAATTTAAATGAGCGGCGTGAAAAACACGCTCGCCGTTTTTCCCCCCACCTTCTCTACTTCTTATCTCAAACTATTGTCGATTTAATTGATTTAAACTTAATATTAATAAGATATTCAATGACGAGAATGACTAAATACAGTATCTTGTAGCAGCTTAAGTTTCAACTTCTTTTTATAATAATTCCAACACTGTATAATATTAAATTTAATTTGGAGAGGGAGGAAAAAAAATAATAATAAAAAAAAACTTTGTTGACAAGTTATGATCCCACTGTTTGTTAATCATATCTACAGTATCTCATATTTTTGAGCTGATTTAATAAATCTAAAAAAAAAATTGTAAACATACAAGTAAGGAAGGGATTAGCCTTGAAAATAGGGCGGGTGAAGTTCTTTATACGCTACGTGCTAAACCAAAAACCCAGTCAGCCTCAAATAATTTCCCCAATCAAATACTGTAACTGTATAAACACAGTGAACAGATTGTACAAACCGTTAGCGGGGGGAAAGAAACAACTCTTTCGTCGTTGGAAATGGATTTAAAAAAAAAAATTTATATTAGAAAAAAAAAAAAAAGTGATTGTAATTTAATCTTGTTATGATTTATAATTTGAAACGATGAATCAAAAGTCGGCCATGACCGTGAGCCGATTCAGATAAAATCTCTCAAAATGAAACAATACAATTGATTGACATAATGTAATTTCAATTAAAAAGGTATCGTTTCCAACCTCAACAGTCTTAATGGTTCGATTTCATCACGCTAACACGTTGGAAGCCCCTCGAGCTCTACGTATACGTGTAATCCAATTTGACCTCTGATGAAAGAAAAGAAATATGCAAATTTTTAAAGTTTCGTAAACAAAAGAGCTTCGGGGAAAATTTTGAAATTAAATTAGGAATCACAAAATACTGTTCTACTTTGTTTCGGAAGTAGAAATTAAATTTTTATTATCTTTACCTTGAAAAAAAACAAAACTACGGTACTTCTATAGTTATTAAATAATTTATACAAAATGATTTTGGATCATTAAGAGAATAATCGATTAAGGACATTACTGTACTTATTGCAAACCAGGAAAAACATACCGACCAGGTGTTTTCCAACTTCCGCATGTTATTTTTTTTTTTTAAAAAAACCTAGCTAAAACCTTAAAAAGTTTGTGCCGTTTTATAGAAAAGAATTTTGTTAATTCAAAAATTAATAGCCATAAAATCAAGCAAAACTGAAGGTCTCTTCTAATCTTTCTTAAACAGTGGTTCACAAACATTGATGTTGACAGATCCAGTAAACCTTAAAAATAAACAAGAAATATGCTTTGTACTGTGTATTACAGTATGTACGATACTGTAGAAAGCTGCGCAACACAGAAGGTATTTTCAATCCCATTATTTATTAAATTTTTGAGTTATGTCTAATTTCAACTTTTCAAAGTTTCTTGTTACTGCATATGTCCACCACTTGTAGTTGACGGCAGCCAGATAGCAAAAACGAAAAAAATTAGTGATTTGAATAATAATCATTTAAATTTAAACTAATAACAATTATGCTAAAATTCAACTTGTAAAGATAATTATCAAAAAAAAATACTTTCAAAAATATTGACCATAAAACTCGGAATTACGAATAAAACCAGTTTGCGTAAATGGAAAAATTCAAAACGGATTTCCGACTAAGTATGCAGCGCATGTAGGCTATGCATACAATTACAATAACGAAAAAATTTTGTACCTGTTACCATTTTTAACATTCATAACTGGTGACATCAGAACGACCGACTCTCTCACACACACAAATTTTACAACCTACAAAGTTCACTAGCAAAATAATAATTGTCCGCCTTATTCACCTTTCAAAAAATAATAAAAAGCAAATTCGAATTGCTCAAAGCGATTCCATTATAGTTCGTGGAATCCAAAATCAAGCTGACCTCTATAATAATAATAAAATTAAATATTAAAAAAAAAAATCGATAGAACAATGCGAAATTAAACTGTTATCGTGTCCACCTACTAGTACTCGAAAGTTGAACCGAGGAAGAGCAAAAAAAAAAATAAATAAAAGAGTCAACCTCTTCACAACACGTTCACGAGCATTATAACGTAATAATAATCTTACGTACCGGCGGCAATATTAAAATTTAATGTTTATGAAGTGAGAGTCACATCGCTGATGGTTGACATTTCAAAATCACGAAAAACAATCATAAACCTTGTTTATAAACGTGACCTACATAAATATTTTTTTTCTCTCTCTCTCTTCTCTTTAAATGGCAATTTTTCTAGTCTTTGCTTAACAACGTTCAATTAAACGCAGTACATAATAATATATAAAAAAAAAATATTTTTTCCCACGCTGCTCGGTCTTGACATCTAAAAATTTTCTCTTTCTTTTAAAAATAAAATAATTTTCGGTGAATTTTTGTGTTAAAAATAATTTATGCAGCCTTTACGATGCAAATATTTTTTTTTTTTACTCTAAAAAAATAAATAATAATAAAAAGGAATTTATGCTTGATTTAACCAAATCGGTATCAAACAGCACTATCTGTAATAATTAACTGCTTTTTAATATATTTTTTTTTTCTTTCTCTTTAAGTAACAACAACAAAAAGTTTAAAATAAAAGAAAGAAAAAATATTAAATAGTGTGGCAGGAGCAGCAACAATCAAAATATAAATCACTTTAGATAAGAGAAAAATGAGTTTAAAAAATTTGTACTTGATAAAACCACCTTTTTATAACTGTTTTAACATTCATTTTTCTTTTCTTATACTGTAGGCCTACCTTTCGCAACTTTATATATAAAAAAAAAAGAGTGTAACGTAATTACTATTACACTTTCACGTGTAACCTTTTTAAAAAAAATTTAAAAAAAAATTCAGCCTACTTTTTTCGCTTTCAAGTAGAAATTAATAATCAATAAATAATTCAAGAAAAAAAAAACAGCTTCGTAAAGTGAACCTGAAAAATTGAAGTAATAAACAAACATTTTTTTAAACATGGCAAGCTTCGTGTTCCAAAGCCTATTTATCAATTACTTACGATTGTGTAAATGCAGATAAGAACATTTATTTTTTATTTCTCTCTCTCTCTCTCTTTTCGATAGAGATACATTAGCTTGAATGAAATGGGAGTCTTAATTTTCGAACCCACCCCAACCACCTATCTATATTCGCCCACCTCAGCCTATAATGCATGCAAGCTTTTGTTCAAAATGACGAACGTTAATATGCTATTCACGCGATTTCGTTCCAACTACAAATAGACCAGCACGAATTATTCTCTACAAATAAAACACCACTTTTTAAATGTATATCATTATATAAAATTGCCATTTAAAAGATTATTTCGAAAATTAAAAGAGAAAGAAGAAGTTAAAAAAAAAACTTGTTTATTATAAAACCCAAATATAAATTGGTTATTTTTTTTTTTTTGATTCTTAAAAAAAAATCATGTACATGTATTACAAGGTTAAAGTATTATACTGTATCAATTATTACTCTCTTAAGAGAAGCTGGGAACGCACTGTTCTATAGCTACAGGTGTGTAAGTAAATTACAGGTGTCTCTCACTCTTTTCTATATAGGCTCAAACAACTGCGTCGAGGAAGACGAAAACACAACTATTGTACTTACAATTATTAGTACTGTATTAAATGTAATTTTATGCTAATGAGTCCCTCTTGTGTCGTGTTATCTCATTTCCGTACTTGCCCTATATTACCACTGTTTAGTTACAAACGTCATTGAAACAAATTTTCTTCTATCATCTCGTTTCATTTCAAATTTTATAACCCCCGCACGAAATCAAATTGCAAATTTCAATTTGTAGTTGAAGTAGCAGCGAAAGTTAACACTTCCTTTTCGCATATTATACTGTATTTTTAATCATCATCTAACCCTATCAAATTAATTTTTTTTACATTATTAGAACGTAATTAGTTTCCCAAAAATGACTTTTATACGATAACATGAGTTAGGTATCTCCCCTCCCAAACCATTCGTTAGCAATTTGTAAAGACGCGAATCCGCTACTTTATTCCCCTACCTCTTAAAAAAAAAAAAATAAATAAAGGAAGAAAAAAAAATCGTTAAAAAGATTTTTTTAATTACCAAAAAAATTATAACGAGTTTATACTGTAAACGAGAACAAATTAGCCGATAAACGGCCATGAGTGACACCTATAATAGTCTATTGTTATTCCTCGTTTAATAGCGCATTTGTCATTTGTGACACCTACCGGTATAATATTATTCTTCATCAAAAAAATAATAAAAATTAAAAAAAAAAAAAAAAAATCCTCATAACTAGCGTGTGATTTTAATATTAATAAAAAGAGTAGATTTCAAAAGTATCTAACCACATACGGCGTTGTCACGTCCAACTTTTTGATTTTCCCCCTCCGAGGATATTACAATTTTTTTTTTTCTGCCTTCACCCCCACCTTACTTTTCTTTTATCTTTAACTCACTCGTCATAAATAATACCTTTTATCAACATCGAGCATCGACACAAGTGTTTCAATTATCTCTTTTGAGAATCATCGGAGGGCTGTCCCAACCTGAAATTTCCCACTGGGCATTACTACCTGAAAAACACGGCTACCAACTTAGCTTCCCATTTTTTTCTCTCTCTCTCTTTTCCCTTTCTACTTTTTTTTTTTCGGTTCCCCCCTCCCTCCCCAATTCTTTCATATTTCTTTGAGTTGCGGAGTAAACACAGTGTAGAAGCCTCAAGTAGCCGGTTGATAAGACAGAGTGAGTGAACGAGGGTGAGGTATATAATATTCTATAGTAGTAGTCTCGATTATTAATCGGAACACAGCCTACATGTACGTAACTGATTATATTTCATCGCAACTCCTCAGCGGGAAGACCACCCCAATCAGACTGCAGCCGACTCAACTCAAACCTTTCTTCAAACTCGTTCGTATTAAAATGATCTGAGCGAGCCACTACAGAACGTTTTTTTTTGTTTATCGGCCGAAATAGTTCGTGTCAGCCGTGCTCAGATCTCTCCTCACGATTACAACGTTTTACTTTTACGGTAATAATAATAATAATCATCGCGTGGTATGACGTTGTCCCATTTCTCTTCAACGTCAATCCCCACCCCACCATCAAATATACTTTACAGTACCGGTACCTCAAAACCTCCTCATCTCTATCAGTTTTTTTTTCCTCCTCCTCTCTTTCTTATTCTCGAAGATGTAACGTAAATTGAACGAAAATCTTCGATACAACGTAATTAGGATTAACTGGATTTTGGATAACGTTCGCATTTATTAATCAAGTTTAAGTAACTTAATCTTGATTTTTGATCGTCACAAGATTGAACCAAATTTAATTAATGTTTTTATAATTAGAACTGATATTTGAATGATTTATTATTAAATTTAAAAAATTTCCTCTGATTTTTTTATACATATACGGTGCCGGTATTAAATTTTTGAACGTACCGGTAACGGATAGAATTTTGATCTCAGCAGAATTTTGATGTATCAACATTTCAACGTACCTAGTTTATTATTATTTCTTACTAATTTCCACGTTTATTAAATATTTTCGCTTTTCACCGCCAATTCGAAGACGGGTTACGAGGTTGAAACTTTTTAAAATTCTTAAAACGAACAACGTTATGCATATTAAACGTTCTCAATTAAACGGTTACGGGAAAAAATGTGTACCGCAATTTTCTTCGTAAATTAAGTTAATGTTGTCTTAAAATATTATGTTGGAATAGACAGATGGGGAGAGTTCATTTTAAAAGAATAGAATACCTTAAACCAATCTAAATAAACTTTTTTTTTTTACTTTTCCCAGATCCGTGTATACATAATTATCTAAAATTCCTACTGCGATCTTCTTAGTTCCTTCATCCTCTTAATTTTTTTTTTAGACTACCAATTACGACTAAGCATTTCTTTGAAATGTGCAAATTTCCACATTTAAATGACAAGGTTGACATATTAATGTGCCTCGCTTAAGCTCATAAAAACCACCAAAGCAAACCTCAGACCACGGTTCGGGATAATTACTCTACTTTTCTTGCCAAAAACCGACATGATACATCTTTTAATTGGACCCTAATTTCCCGTCTGTTCTTACGTCCCGAGCAAACGAACGTAAACATAACTTACTTAACGAATTATATGATCTGATGTTCCACACAAAACGTCATTCACGTACAGCGTACCAAAAATGCTTTAAAAACGTTGGTTTTATTGCTTAATTATTGTTTCAAAATTAATGATGGATCTTTTAACCAAGATTTTTTTTTTAAAAAAAATTTACTCAGCATTTTTATAAAATCTTAACTTTAAAAAAAAAATTTTTGGGTAACGGTACCGTATAAATTCAAAAATAAAAATATCGAAAGTTTGATTTTTTTTTTGCCTATTGAATTAACAAAAACTTTTTTATGTTTTTGAAGTGGACCTTTGGAGTTTATTTAAAAAGAAGGCGATTTAAAAAATTACACTTTCGTGAAATAAATTAACTCAATCGTAGACAGTTTGTATGTGGACTGGCGTTTAAAAATGTACTATACCCCCAGTACCGGCAATTATTATTATTGTTCTATAAAAACTCATTGCGAAAATTTAAAAGAAAACAATGTACCATAAATTCTTCAACGAACATAATAATTTGAACCGCATCCACAACCGCACACCAACCACCAAGATTTTGTAATTAATTTCCACGAGAATTTTCAAAACAAATCCGCGCAAAGTACAATTAAAATAAAACAACAACAGAAAGAAGAAGAAGAAGAAAAAAAAATTGACAAACAATATAATGGTCGTCTATGTTAATACAGCTTGTTAAATACACGGAATCTAGTGTCGTCTTTCCGCGCGCGTGTTTTCTAAGAGATAATAATAATTTGAATCCTCTCTCGGAAAAATCCTTTTGATCGCTCGTTAAATAATGAATGAGTAAACAGGAATCTCTTTACTACAGTACAGCACGTAGGGTCATGTTTACAAACACATTATTCACGTTTCATCACACAACAGCGTCAGATGAAATAGAATCAACACTCAAATTGCAAATGAAACGTCCAATTTTAAAAACAATCTCACCCAACATTCGCAATGTTTTTACTCGCAGCAGTA
Organism: Polydesmus complanatus; assembly: GCA_034692225.1. Taxonomy (NCBI): domain Eukaryota; kingdom Metazoa; phylum Arthropoda; class Diplopoda; order Polydesmida; family Polydesmidae; genus Polydesmus; species Polydesmus complanatus. Next base: position 32,210 of record JAQGAZ010000581.1, on the reverse strand, counting down.
CCAACCCGCCATTTTTTCCCCCCTCCTCTCCTCTCCTCAATACGGTAACAACTTGTTGCTGCAACGTCTTTCCTTCTGACATTTTCGACTTCTCTATGAGAAACAACTCCTTTCGCGTCAAATTAGCCTTTTAATCAACTTACGCTCTCAGAAAAGGAAAACTTATTTTTAGAAGTAAAAATTAGTAGTAATTGTTAATGGAATGATCGGAATTTGTGCTTTACCTTGTTACTGTACCGACTTGGCTTCCCACGACGCAACTTGGCTCCGAGAGAATTTCTTTTTGCGGTTCAATCGCGCGAATGTGATAAATTGAGTCACATAACTTTGTAAATTAGGAACAGTAAAACTTTTTTTCAATTTGTCTTTTGTTGCGCGGTGATATACTATAACTATAGTGGCACTGTAACCGCCAAATTTATTTTCATTAGGTAAACAAAACTCGCAACGATATGTCAACTCGCGCGCGCTTGTTGTTACCGATTTATAACTCCCGAGATGATAATTATTGTAAACGACGTTAATACTTTAATTACCGGTATATCTAATAACGTATGAAATATTATAATTAATTACAGAGATTTTAAAATTAATTAATTAATTCGTTAATTTACTTACCGATACGCTGACCTTCACGGTGGACGCTCTGCCGGTTGAACTCGCGATGACCGCGAAGCGGCGCTTCAGTCACACGCTGTCGAGGTATGGTAGCCCAGATTTCCCCGATATTATTAATTTTTTTTTCTACTCTTGTCGCCCTCCCCCCCATTCGTAATAAAATAAAAAGCGGAAAACAAGTTATTTAAAATAATCAATTAAGATATTTTTTATTTCTGAATGACAATTAATAATGATATATCGGCAAATGAAATAAGAAGTTTTTATCTTCCTTGTATATACACTGCGTTATAATTATGAAATTTCTATAAATTACACAATATTTACAGTTACAGTAGAACATCAAAGTCAATTTTCATATTTTTTTTTTAAAAAAAACAATTTAAAAAAAAAAATTGTATTTCTAGAGCTTAAATTATACAATCTCCTCAATTCTTCTGTTGGCTTTTGGAACATATTTTATAAATAATAAAACTTGTTTTTATTTTTCACGTAACAATTAATTATTTTTTCCCTGGGTAATCGAGTGACCCTTGCAAAATCACTCGATCGATTTACCCGATACATTTTTTTTTATGGTTTATATTGTAATTGAACAAGACGAAAGAAAAAAAAATAATTTAAAAATGAATATTATTATTATGTGGAAAAAATACAACTTTTGATAACGTTGTATTTTTACATTATAAAGGTTCAGGCAGATTCGATAGAAGACGATGGTCAACATCCAAATAAAAATGCATAGAATAAAAAGGCTCATCACATATTTCATATTATATTTTTTTTTAAGCTCAATTTCCCACCAAAAATTTTTATAAATTAATTTCAACAAAAATCAAAAATACTGCATAGATGCTTATTTTTTCTCTGGTAGCGAAAACTTTAAAAAAAAATATATAAAATATGTAAATCAGTTTCGATTAGACTTTTTTTTCCTATTGAAAATCCAACGTAAGAATAAAAGGAAAATGAAAAAGAATTGTTTTTTTTTTCTTCTTCTTCTTAAAAGTCAGATACGGAGCGAAAATACTATAAAGTGTTTTTGAGATTTATAGACAAAAGTGTAAGGAGAGAAAACAGATTCGTACAAATACGTAGTAAAAGTAAAAACTGACTACATAAAAAAATGAGATAAAATAAACTCGAATGACTATGACTAGGGACCACAGCAGTTATTTCAACTGGGGGGTCATATTGTTTCATTTAATATTTTTATTGAATTTTTTTCTATTTTTTTTTTTTTTAATTTTTTGTTGATTTTTTTTTTTTATTCTTAATTTTTTTTTTTTTTTTTTTGGTAATTCAAAAATGATACTGAATCGGAATAGAGAGGGGAAAAAATGAAAAGAAATAATTATAATTTTAAGAAAATAATAATAAAAAAAAAAATCTAAATTTTCGACAAAACAAAATGACCAATTTTTTTTATCGTACTTATTTTTTTGTCGTCTACTTTTGAAAAAATTCATTTCTTGTCAACCCGTACATTAAAAACCCTGTGTATCGTTTATTTATTTATTTTTTTTGCTTTAAAATAGAGCAGAATAATTTACATTAAATAATAATTTTAAAGCCAAGAGTAGGACAAAATTGTCATTTTGTTGAGCCCATAAATCAAAGTGATTTTCGCGTGTAAACTTAAAAAAAAAAAAGCATTTAAAAAAAAATAATAATAAGAAAAATAAAAAAAAAAGGTGCAATGTATGGACATGCGCAGTCCCTAGTCTTTGATTTTTCAGGAAAAACTCGATATTCGATGCCTGTATCTGGCATACATCGATCTAGGATAAAAACGGGGCGAGATCAATCGAAGCACTAAGAAGCAATTAAAAATTTTTATATATGCGTATTAAAAAAATAATATAAAAAAAAGCAATTGCAACGCTAAAAATTAAAAAAAAAAAATTAACAAATAAAATTTGTTTCATGCCTTTTAAAAAGTTAAAAAAATCCGCTTTATTTTTTAAAATAAAGCGTTTTAACAAATTAGGCACATGTCATTTAGCAAATTTGTTTTTCTAATAATAACATTTAAAAAAAAAAATCTTTAACAAAAAAAAAATTGATTGATTGATAGAATTTTGAATTGATTTGCATCTATCGCATAAAAATTAAAATTTTCAACATAAGCTTTTTTTTTCTTTTTTAAAAAAAAAAAACTAAAAAAAAAAATTTAAAATTAAGCAATAATAATAATAATTATTAAAAAAAAAAAACAGTTTCCATGCGAAATTGAAAGTGTAAACTTAAAGTCATGCCTAATAAAAAAAAATTCTCTAATAAAAACAAATAGCTTTTTGTAACCAATATTAATTTTGGTTTTGTCATCAAGAAGGTTTGTGTATATAACGTAGAAAGCGAAAAAGCAAAAAAAAAAAAAACATCAAAAAAAAAAAAAATAAAATTTAAAAAAAGAAGAAATTTTAGAAAGAAAAAAAAAAGATAGAATGAGATACGTAATTGTATATAACAATGTATAACAAAAAAAAAAGTCGATAATGAATGTAGTAGCGTCATAAAAATTAAATTATAAATATTTTCTATCCATAATCTTTGGATCAGCACTTATCTTATAACCACTTTTATAAATGACATGAACAAGTCTATATACAGGTGAGAGTGAAAAATAAGTTCACTAGCAAAAAAAAAAAAAAAGAAAAAAAAAAAATTATGGTAGTATATTACAATGAGTTGAGATGACGTGGAGCGAAAGGACAGACAAAGGCACTTAAATTAATTACACGAATGATTCTCGAATTTAATAATTATAATAATACAGTAATAATAATAATAAAAAAAGAACCCAAACTCTTTTAATAATAAATTGATATTATGGGCAGAGAAGGTTCATTTACCCTCCCAATATAAATTTCTTTTTCTGCGTTTCTTAAAATAAATAAATCAATTTCTTTCACACACTTCGTCGTCAATTAATTATTAAACTTTCGCTCTACAAAATCTCACAAAAATAATTTTTTTTTTCCACCAAAAAATTTTTTAAAAATTTTTTTTCTTTTTTTTTTATTTAAAAAAACATCATCTTTGGAATCCATCGTCTTCAAATTTTTTTCTTTCCCCTCTCTTAATAAATGTAAAAAGAGAAGTAAACAAAAAAAAATATTCCTACCTTTCAAATATAGCTTTGTTTTTTTTTTCTCCATCCAATATAATAATTTTATATAAAACTATACGGAACATCTAATAACTAGACTTTTATCAATTTTATAATCAAATAAAAACATCTCTCTCTCTCTTAATACACCGCCGCAGTCACATTTTGATGACATGATTTCAGAAGAAGAAAAGAATTTAAAAAAAGTCTGTTTGTATTTTTTTTTCTAATCTTTCTGTTTTTCTTTTGGTGGGGGGGTTGATCACACTTCGGTAGCTAATCTCCTGTCATTATTAAACCGTTGTGACGAAGCTGTGACGGCGTTGGGTGACAGCGAGACAGGACTATGAAGTTGTTGATGTAAATGATGAGGATGCGAATGGTGATGATAGGAGGAATTGGACGAAGGAGGCCTCGACTGAATACTACTATTGTCTTTCTCATCTGTCGTCGGGCAATGTTCTTCTATCACATAAACGCTACTTTGACCGCTCGGTGACATCGACGTCACCGTAGACGCCGTCGGACTATGTAAACAGCTCCCGACCTGGCCGTTGTACTCACTATTGGGTGATGATGGATTGTTTTGATGCAGTGACTGGTGCACCTGCTGTTGCTGCTGTCCTACAGCTGAATGTCCGTGCGCTTGGACACCACTTGACACTGGCGGACTTAACGTCTCACTATAAATATTTAAAAAAAAAAAAAAATTAATTACAAAATTCTCCATTTTTTTTTTTTTGAAAAAAGTTTTTAGGTCAAAGTAGTAAAATTTGCATTGAAAATGAGTTTTGGCTTGTCAGGAATTTGGACGTTTTCACGTGCGCGCACAAAAACGTTCTCACGCGAACTCTATTGTTTACATCGATTAATCGCAGCAACCTTTTTTTTTTTTTTAAAAAAAATATCGATCTTATCAATTCCTTCAAAACTAATTTCGATCGAGAGAGAGAGAAGAAAAAAAAATTTCTTTTCAATTTTTTTGATTTTTAAAAAATAAATAAATAAAAAGTTGAATAATTCAACAAAAAAAAAAAAAAAACTTTTTGATCAGATAATTTTCCAATGTAATTACGATTAATTTATTATTTATCACTTTAAAGCTAGTTAGTTCAGTATTATTATTATTTAAGGTTTGGGTTGGGTAGTATTTTTTTTTCTTTCTCTTCACATCATTTTCAAAATTTTATACGCATGTATAATAAGTACAGTATCTTGTTTTCTTTTCTTTATTTAAAAAAAAAAAAAGTATGAATCGAGTACTTGATTGCGCTTTATTTATCGAGGTCGACATCAGTTACGAATCAAGAAACCCGATCAACATAGTTAACGGAAAAAGAAAAAAAAAAAAAAGTGGATCGAATGACCATGAAAAATTCTTCGATATCGCTTTTCTCTCACCTATGTGTTAATATAAATCGATTATGACGATATCGGTAAAGAATTTAGAACAAATAGCGCCACCAAAACACGAAAAGAAAAATAATCATAAAAAAAAAAAAAGTGAAAAGGTGTTTTGAGAAATGTCTGCCCAACCTACGTGTGTGCTCGAGAGTCTGCGCAGCCTCCGCAACATTTCCTTTTTCCTAAATAAACTATTTATTTTTATTTTAAAAAAAAATAAAAAATTTTGAAATTCCACTTCAGGCAAAACAAACTCGTAACGTGTAAAACATCGTATATTTCTCTCAAATTAAGAAGACTATCTAAGATTTATTTTGAAAAAATATTTTCCTTTTTCCGACTTAGCGTTGTTACATTAACCGGGGCTTTCAATTTTCGTCTATTAGCACTAAACGTAGGTGTAAATCACTTTTCGCCACCGTTTTCGGAGCTCGGATGAAACGAAAATAAAAAAAATATATTGCGAGTTTACGCAGTTTAAACGAGGCTAAATAAACCGTGGTGATAGTGAATTGGAATGGGTTAAATATAGCGAGAAAAAAGAGAGAGCCGAGCCGGGTGAATTGAGATTTTTGCTTTCTCTCTCGGCTCTCAAAAAAAAAAAAAAAAAGATGAAGTAGAGAGCGAAAGAAAAAAAAAAAAAAAAAATCCCAAACTAGTACTGTTATTATTTATTGAGATGGTGTCAAACAGATAGAAAATGAACAGGAAACTCACACGTACGTTATACACAACATACACCAGCGCAGCTTCAACATTTTTTAAAAAACGAGTTTTACTTCACTTTTATAGCCATTTTCTTCCACCCACCCTCACCCCACTCAACTAGACATTGTGTATGTAATCGTTCCCGAGTGGTGAGTTAAAAAAGCGATACGCGTTGCCAGACATTCCAAATATAAATTTTTCAACACACACAAAAAAAAAAAAAAAAATGTATATAAAAAAAAAAAAAAAAAATGTTACAGGGTGAATCCATAAAAAAAAAAAGGGAGCCAAAAAAATAATTTACGGTACCCTATATTGTATCAATTTTAATAACAGAAATCTAGCAGAAAATGACTCGACCAACTACATAAAAAAAAAATACGTGTGATAATAATTATTAGTTTATATACCGACGGGAAAAAAAAATGCGAGTTAAAAAATAATAATAATAATAAAAAACAAAAGCAGCTGACCTTAAAGAGTAACGATAGGGGTGTTAAAAAAGCGTCGAACTTTCAACTTAAATGCTTTATATATCTGGCCTTGACTTGCCCCATCATCATCATCATCAACAACAACAGCGTCACTAGTAGCCATTATTTTAGCTTATTATTATTATAAAGCGCAAACTTTCACTTTTAATTTTTTTCCTGCATTTTTTTTTCCTTCTTAACTCTCTCACTCGTTCATTTTAAAGAGTTCGTTCTATCTCTCAAAAATATTTCTCATCTATTTCGTCATTTTTTTTTTTTTTTTTGCTTCTTTCTTTAAAGATCAACACACTCTTTATTTTTTTATTGCCGTTTCGTGACTGAAAACCGAACAAACCGACCCTCCTGACTCCACCTTTTTCATTTCAACGCAATGGCGTAAGAGCCGCGTAGTAGAAAGATAGATGGCATAACCCGGTGAATCGGGTAAACAGAAAGAAAAAAAAAAAAAAGAATCATATAATATAAACAATTGTCTTACCCGTGTGACGTAAAAGAAACGTCGATGGTGAGCGGTGTCCTCTGACTCGATCGCTGTTTATCACAGTCTTTTTCGATTACGAGCTTCGTACTGTTCATTTCCGCCAACGTATCGGCGTGATATTGTTTAAAGTTTGTAGTCCTCTGCAGAGTCGATCTCTGCAAACTGTTGAGTTTATCTACCATGTCCTCGTTGGACAGTTTATTGCTGTAACAGCTGTGCGAGGGCGCGACCAACGTGCCCATCGACGACAACGACGACTTTTTATCCGCGCCGCCCAACGCGTTCACAATGATCTTTTGACCGTTGTCTACCGCGTGAAAGTTTTTGTTATTCATACTGTGCACTCCGGCGTTTTGTTCGTTTTGACGCCGAATTTCTTCGTCTTCCGGCGAGTTGTTGGTCGCTCCGGAAGCGGAAGAGGCCAAACGCCTCTTACGACACACGATCACCACCACCGCCACTAAAGCCACCAGCGGAACGACGGCCGAAAACGTGACGATGAGAATAATTTGCTCGGTGGTCAACGCTTCGCCTTCTTTCAACTGTCCGGACACGACGCCGTTTTGTCCGTTGGATGTATCTACGTGAGGCGAAGGATCGGACACGTTGTGGTGTTGGGGCGCCACTTCGTTGTCGGCCACTTCCTCTTCCGCTCCTCCGCGCAACTCGCATCTCTTACCGCTGAAGCCGCTGGCGCATCGACACCGGAACTCGTTGTGTCGATCCTCGCACGTGCCTCCGTTTCGGCAAGGCGAGCTGGCGCATTCGTCCACGCTCACCGAGCAGTCTTGACCGGTGAATCCGGGTCGACACATGCACTGGTAACCGTTGACCATGTCGTGGCAAGTGCCTCCGTTGGCGCAAGGGTTGGTCAGGCACTCGTTGAAGTTGGTTTGGCAGAGAGCGCCGATGAAACCGGGTTGGCAAACGCAGCGAAAGGAACCGATTTGATCCAAACAGCTGCCGCCATTTAAACAAGGATTTTCCTCGCAGTCGTTGATGTTGATTTCACAACGTTCGCCGCCATATCCTGCCAGGCATGCGCACTGAAACCCATTCAACTCGTCTTGGCATCGACCGCCTTTAAATATTTTTTTTAAAAAGAAAATTAATTAAAAATAAATCCAATTTAAAGAAGAAAAAAAAAACAGCCATACAAATATTACGAGCGTAGTAATATAAAAATAAACATTAATAAAGATGATCGATATTATTATTTTTCTATAATGTTAATTAATACAGTATTTGCTCGAATTTGGCACCCATCCCACACTTTCAATATATCGAATCTAAAAATGGGCCGCCAATTTTTTTTTAATGTACATTATATTTATTATTTATTCTTCTCCTTCCAAATTTCGCAACGTGTTGTGTATACCGTTTCTCAAAACGTTTACAACAACGAACAGAATAAACAATTTATAATAAAAAAAATCCCCACGCAACGTATTTAAACATCCCGCTCTTGTTCTCCCCTGCTCTCCCCCCTTAATAATAACAACAACAACTACATGTACCAACAAAATACTAATAACAAACGTAAACATACCGTTCGAGCACGGGTTAGGGTCGCAATCGTCTCTCTCCTTCTCACAATTAATTCCGTCGAATCCCGATGCACATTGACAGATGTAACCTTCGTTTCCAGCAGCTGGGCCGTCGACGCAGGTGCCGGCGTTACGACAGGGATCGGCGTCACACGTGATGGCCGGAGCTTCACAATGGCGTCCGCGGAAACCCACAGTGCACACGCAAGTGTAGTTATTCCCCACACCCTGTATGTCCAAAAAAAAAAAGACATATTGTTTACTCCCGGAAGCTCGACTAACGACAAAAATAAATGAAAATATAAAAAAACAAAACATTACCTTGCAGGTGCCTCCATTGGCGCAAGGTTTGTGGGCGCAGTCGTCCATTTTTACTTCGCAGTCGGTGCCGCCGTAACCTTCGGAGCACGAACACGTGTAACTTCCTTGACCCGTGTTAGTGCACGTGCCTCCGTTCTTGCAAGGCTTATGATTGGTACAGTAATTGAGATCTGCGAGTAATAAAAAAAAAAATAATAACAAAAATATTAGTATTTTATACATTTTTACGCTGACATTTCGCGAAAAAAAGTGTTCGCAGGTGTAAACTCCACCTTGGCTTTAAAAATGTGGTCGCGGTACGCCGCATTCTTCCCCCCCCCCCTCCTCCTCTAATGTTATTACTTTTTAATAATATTAATAGCGATATAATAATTGTACAGTGCGCTATGTGATGTCCCCCAACCGTAAATCCAGGTGATGGGCGTTCGATAGAGAAGGGAGAGAGAAATTGTCAATATTACCCATCACCTGTGTGTCTTTCACCCCTTTTATCTTTTTTTAAAATAAAAATTTATAAGTCCAAAATAATAAATATGTAATAGGCAAAAATGATAATAATGATGATGTATGTACACGGTGGAGATGTCCAAGCAAGCGTGGTCTTTGTTGAGATCGCTCGTCCGTAAACACATTTTTCATCCTCGAGTTAAAAAAAAAATAAAAACACGTTTTCTCGAACTAACTCAATCTCCAGTTTATGTCATGAGATGAGGAGTAGAGGGGAGGGAACAGGTAAGAATGGGATGGGGGCTACTGTATGAAGAAACGCGAAAACAGTAGTACTGTAGTAGGATCGGTAATGAGGGACGTTGACCTACGGCTTTCCACTTCTCGAGAAGAATAGGGAGACGGGGGGAAGAAAAAATTCGTATAAATAAATAAGAGTGGTCAGCTAACGAGATTAAAGGCGAGATTTCAATAATTAATTACGGGTCTGAAGAAGGGGGAGAGGAAATAATATTTTACAATAATATCGATCGATGTAAAATATTAATATATTTTTTTTTATCAATTAATTAATTATGTTCCCCCTCTCTAATTTTTGTTTGTGTATTCAGAGCGTGTCATTTGAACTTAAGTCATTTTACTCGTCGCATCTTTAACGTTCGATCGACTGAGTTGTAAGGAAATGAATCAAAATTGGTTAAAAATGATGGTTACCTTGATTGCAGAATAGGCCGCCCCAACCTTCGTCGCAGTTGCATTGCCACGGTTGGTTGCACGTGCCTCGCACGCAGCCCGGGTAACGAATGCACTGGTCGCACAATTTCCCCTGCCAACCGACACGACATCTACAAATATACAAATAATTGCATGAAAAATTAGTTGGAAGAAAAATAAATTGCTATTCATTCATTCTTTAAAAATATAAAAAAAAAGTACACATACATATAATAATGTGAGAGATAGAAAAAGAGAGAGAGAAAAAAAAACCTTCGAGTTGACGTTTTGATTGAAAAGTACGGTAAATTCTGACAGGAATAAAAATACATTTAACCAACACCCACTTATCAACGGTTTTGTTAAAGAGAAAAAAAAAAACTTTTTTTTCTTATTTTTTATTTTAAATAGAAAAAAGAAAAATTTTTTGAGCAAACACAATTTTAAAGAAAAATAAATAAATAAAAAAAAAATTTGGGAGCGTTTCGACACCTTTATCTTTTCGAGTCGCAGCTTCCCATTGAAAACTCGCACGAAAAAAAAACGACGAAATTGTATTATTATTATTATTTTTAGAAAAAATTATTATAATAATAATAATAAAAAAAAAAGATAGTAAATTTGTTAAGTTGTTGTGCTCGCTGACCCGTAACTGACCTCTTAAAGAAAACGTTTCGTCGATCATAAAAAGCCCCACACCGACAACATAGCGTTACTCAACTATTTTTTTTTTTTGTGATCCATAAAAAATTATAACAAAAATATTTTTTGTACCATCTCAAAAAAAAAAAAATATGAACACGTGATGAATTTAAGACACAGTAAAAAAAAAAAATTGGAAGTTCTGCGAATGAATGAGGAGCGTTTTACTATCACACACACTGCACCCCCACACAAAACTCAGCCTCATCTTTTCCCCACAATTCATTTTACCTGCCTTATACACACACCTTTCTCGATATTCGTTCTACTACGTAGACTTTAAGCAAAGGAAAGAGAGAGAGAAAGAAAAAAATCGGGTGAAAAAACACGTTCAAGCGAAACGGAAACTGTTTGAGAAAACTTTTGACTTGAAACATTTAAAAAAAAACTATTGTCCCAACATTATATATAAAAAAAAAATAATAAAATTTTACACGAAAACAGTATACATAATATAAAAAAAAAGTTCGTAACACATCTTTTCCTCCCCCCTTTCCTTCTGTTCTGGATAACCAAACTCCTCAACCAACTCCCACCGATCGCGTTTTCTTATTTTTTTTTTAAAGAGCCAAAAAAATAGTTTCTCAAGAAAGTTAACCGAGTAGAACAACTTGGAAAGAAAGATTTACGTCCTTCATGTTTCTAACACGACCCGTGATGACGTTTTCTCAAGAAAAATACATGATTGTAATAAATAAAATAATAATAAATAAATAAATTTAAAAAAAAATACTATGCTGACCGCGAAGGGACAAAATATTTACCTTTAAAAAAAAAAAAATTAAACAAAAATTTTTGCTTATTTTAAAGTGTGTAATTGGTGAGTGGGTGTGCGGGTGAATGTGGAAGTCAGTCAAAAAATGGCGTGTGAGAATACCACAGCAAACAATAGAACAAAAGAAAATTTTGCTAGTAAGAAGAAGTGAAAAAAAAAAAATCGTCTATACATTTCATGACGGGAGGAGAAATAGAAACACACAGAGAAAAATAAGAAAAAATAAAAAATAAGAAAGCGCAAAATTCCACAGACGACTTTTGTGTATCTCCGCATCAAACACATAGGCTACTACTACACAGAGTGTTAGTAGGACTTGGGAAGTGAGAGATAAAGAGGGTTAAAAGAAGAAGAAAAAAGAAAAAAAAAAGAAGCAGACGATGGGAATACAATTTTCTATTCTTTCGTTTAAACCTGGTATGCAAATTAGGTTTAGTTTTCATCGTTTTCGCAGGTGAAAACAACTGCTCCAAACTTCCAATAAAAAAAAAAAAAAATTCTTTTTTCTTTTATTTGAAAATTTCTTTTAATAATAAAAACGGGGCGTATCGGGTTGTTCATTTCCCCTCCTCCTCCTCCGCAGTTTTACCTAATCTCGATTAACAACAATCGAGAATTAAAAATCGATTAAAAGTTACATAATATGTGCTGTAGTTGTAAAAAAAAAAAAAAAAATGGTGACACGATTTTAAGTTGATTTCAATTTCGATGACCTCATCGAGTCACGAATTGATCAATACTCTCCAGTCTCCGAACGAGAAAAAAGAGTGAAGAGAAGAGAAAGAAAAAAACTAGGAATCTCGTGTTACGATTAACGAGGTCACACGCCCCTACCCGATAGTAGTGACTAATTCCCACGGAATTACATGTACGCGGAATAATCATCAAACAGTATTAGTCGATGTCATTGAAATCCTTCCCCACCGTAGGACGACGACGATGATGATGTTAGAGGTGGCGCACGGCTTCTCACCCAATCTTATTCCGAAAAACCACGACGGTACCCCACCCGATCTGATGGGAAATGCCGGGATATGAAGAATACGTAATAATAATATTAAAAGAGATAATTCGTCTACTATTCAAATTATTCCATCGAACATACGTTCCCGCACATAATGTCACACTTCGTACGCGTGGCAACTCCCCTCTTCTCCCTTTCCTTACTCCCTCGGAACGACGACGGGTCCCAATAGAGCAGGAGACAACATGCGTATAGTCGAAAACCGTTGGTGTTTATTTAACTTTTTTTTTTCTCTCTCTCTTTTTCTCGTATAATATAATGAAAAAAGCAGACCTAACCTCCCCACAAATGATTTATTCACACATTCACTCTAATGGCCTCGATCCCTCGGATCAACCCAAAAACCCACCCGCCAAGATCCGAGGAACCCCAACAACACTTTTCAATTGACCACAATACTTCTCAATTATATTCGAAAGTCAAATTAAATAAATCTCCCTCAAAGTCTAGTTAACGCTGAAATAATAAATAAATAAACAATTTTCGTTCTTCTTCTTCCATAATGTTTTTTAATTTTTTTATTAAACTGAGATGGACATGCCTAAACATGAGCTAGACGAAAAGTTGAACGAGAGGTCAATTAATTTAATCGCGTTCAAGCAGTTTTGAGTTTTTTTATTTTTTTCTTATTCCTCATTCTCTTCCTTTTCTACACATGTTTAACATTTTGACCCTGACGTATAAAAACAGATTAAGGACGACTTTTTTTTCTTTCCAACGCACTCACTCCTTATTTCTCTTACCGCGGAGCCGAGCTATTCTCACGGTCTTCCAAGCCAACACTCTCCCACATTAAATTTTCGCTTAGTTTTTTTTATTTCATCATTATTTTTATTTATTTTATTTTTATGTTGTATTTTTTTTCTTTCTCTCCTTTCGTTAAACTTGATAAATGAGCGAATAAACCACCCACGAAACTGAAAACGTGTTGCTGAAACTAGACTTCACCTGATGACGTCACGGACTTATATAAACAATATAAGTTAGACGGCCTTCCCACCGAACGTTATTTTATAGCGGTAAATGAATTATTTCTATCGTCGCATACCACAAATACCGTACTTTTCAATCTTTTTTTTTTTTTTAATATTAAGAGTAATAAAAATAAAAAGAGTACTCACGTGCAATTGTTGGGGACATCACATTGACCGTGTTGCTCGTGACAACCGACAGCGCAAATAGCTGCGAAAAGAAAAATTAAATACATATTATTAGTTTCAATATCACACAAGTAATTTAATTAATCGACCAACTTTCGCTTTTAAAAAAAAATAATAAAGTGTATTTTTCAAGTTCAAGGAAATTTGTTCAAACTTTGAACTAAAACTTGAGTAAACAAACTTGAGAAAACTCAAGTGCAGAAAGAGAAGTTACAATGTTATTTTCATAATTAAATAAATTAATTTTTTTTAAAAAAATAAATAAAGATAATTATGTAAAAGTTGTGTTCAAGGTTTGAATTACCATGTTTTTCTTTAAATAGAAAAATCTAAAGCAAAAAAAAAATAATAATATACATTTTTTTTTTATGTTAACAACGAAAGTACATGTACACGGAGATTTTTTCATTTCCGGTACTTTTTAATTTTTCGACATTTGCACAATTTTTTTTTTTTTTATTTCTTTCCTCCTCCCCCCTATTTCTTTCGTCAACAAGGAAAGTCTTTTGTGTATACAGATGGCTTTTAAAGAAAACAACAAAACGACATCTTGAAATCGAAGAAAAGAGAACGAAAAAGAAGAAAATTATATATTTTTTTTCTTCTTCTTCTTCTTTTGCATTTCCAAAAGAATCTTTTCAAAAAACCAAATTGTTGTCTGCTTTAACCTGGCGTAAACAATAATTAAATATAAAAAAAATAAAAAATGAGAAGAGAATTAATCTTTCCCATCAAAACGAGTTAAACACGACGCCTAAAGGAGGTTAATTAGTGGTCATTAACACTAGACCAATCAAAAAAATAACCAAATAAAATAAATTAAAAAAAATCAATAAATTAATTTATTAATTATTATAAACATTTTTTATTATTATTTTCTTAATAATTTATTTCTGTCTAATTAAAAAAGATTAAGCGGGACTTTTAGTATTAATTTATAATCTTAAAAACATTTTCAAACCTTCTACTGGCCACAACAACAACAAAAAAAAAAAAGTGGACAAGAGGATATTTTATATATACAGTGTATACTGTATTCCATTTAAAAGAATAATTTCAAAAAAAAGAGTTCATCGAAATGACCGGAAACAGTAGATAATTTTTATTTTAAATGAGTCAATTTAAATTCGAGTTCACCTCTTTCTTTGACAATGCCTTTTATACTTGGAATTTAGTCAATAAAGCGTAGAAAAAAAAAAGAAAGACAAAAAAAAAAAAAAAGAACAACATTTTCTCGTTAAAGTAAATAAATAAACCCCGTAAAATGTAAAAAAAAAAAAATATATATATAGCTAAACATAACATCGAGTGATGAATATGACGGACGTTGAGATTAAAAATGGCGGCTGATAGTGGATGCGCGTCACGAACAGTGTTGTCACTCATGCGTTTCTTAACCAAAAAAAAAAAAAAACTTTCTTTATTATTATTATTTTCTCTATACCCCGGTCAACGCCGAAAAACGTCACGAATGACGAAAATAAAAGGAAACGTTAAAAGAAAATTTAAATTTTAAAAGCTTTTTACTACAAAAAAAAAAACGCACAATTTTCAAAGTCAAAAAAAAAAAAAGAAGCTCCACCTTTCACTCAATTTAAATTTTTTCTTAAAAAAAATAAAAAATGGTAAAATCGCAATCAGCTTTTTTGAGTGCCTTTTATTACCTAAAATGCAAATTCGTGACAAGCATCCATTACTTTCTATTTCGTATTAAGAGATAACCCCCACCCTCTCTCAACTAAACGAGCTACTCCCAACCTTATGATTGACTTCCGATTCTGCTCGACTGACCCCCCCTACCCTATACCTTAACTTACCAACAACTCTTCCTGTCCAAATATTTAATCTCTTAGATATTTAAAAAGAGACTTGGAAATAAAAATGTCTCCGCCGATCGAAACAAACAAACAACACACGATTCAGTAGCCGAAAAGTCGTAACAATAAGAACTGAGAGAAAGAAAGAAAGCAACACCAGTTGGTCTACGTGATATAATGGAAAAACAAGGTAATAAAAAAAATATAATATTTTAACCCACCCCTCACCACCCCTACCCATCATCCTTCTTAATCACCGACCCACATCAAAATTTCCGCCTTTGATTTTCACCTATAACTTATAAAGACCAGTTTCCAAAAGTAAAAATCTTCTCTCGCTTTTTTTTGTTTATGTTGATGATGACTGTCATCCCCCCTTTCCCCCCCCCCCCCCACACCACTTCATTCTTCATATCATAATATAATAACTTGGAAATAACTCTCCCCGCCCGCCTTTACCTTTACAGAGCTTCCCCCCCGAGACATAATCTCATATAATTACGACTTTTAAAACGTTTTAAAAGCGTGTTATATTATCGAAGTAAAATAAAAATTCCACCTAAAAATGTTATTTACTTAAATAAACAAAAATATAAAAACAGATAAGTTTGAAGAAGGCCGACGTCGTTAAGGTGGGAAGGACGAAAAAAAATGTCCGCTACATAAGCCAGTGTTGCATTCTAAATCCCCCCCTCCCAATGAGAAGTGGAAGGAGACTCGCTTGGTTGATCCACATTACTCCCACCCCCTCATCCCATATACTTTACACTCTCTCCTCATCTTTTTACCTAACTTTAACTAATGCGTTCCCATAGTAAAAGAGAGAAAAAGAAATGATTAAAAAAAAGTAGCGAGTAATACACGGGAGCTGTGTGTACCGGGTGTAAAAACATGAAAGGGAAATGATTAAGACCCCCGCCCCCCTCCTCCTTCTCCACTACCACCGCCCCACCCGTTTCCCACCTACAACTACAATTTCTTGTTTTGCATGTATCATGCGACGTTTTTATCATCTGATTAAAGCTAACTAGTAGAACCATTTTCTTCTCGCTGATATTACTTTCTCACGCTCGCTGCCTCTCTCTCGCTCTCTCTACGTAACACCAATTTCGTCATAAAGATTTTTAAATTCCTGTATCAAGTTTCCGACCCTGGTTGGTGTTAATTCAGCAGTCTGGAGGTGTACTCATACCTTAAAAGCTTACACCTTAGTCAGGAATCAATTAAAACAACAAAAAAAAGGATGCTAAACAGTCACTTGTCATGATTAAGCGAGAGAAAGACTCAAAGGAGAGGGGGAGGGGTACCCACAATTAAATTAACGCGATATATGGCTTTGCTTACTTAACATTTTCACCTTTAAATTACAGACCACTTTGAACTAATTTATTTCTCATTCGCATATTAATACTAGGTTATTAAGAGAGCCTTTTTTAATACTAATTAAACGGCGCCCTGTTTGGATTAAAGGGTCGGAACCATCCGAACGCGCGAGCACTTTTTTTCTGCGTAAAAATTTCAGATCTTTCCTAAAGAATAAATTGTGAAAATAATATATTTACTGTATATAAAAAAAAAGTGTTTTTAAAGGTAAGTGTGAGGTAAGGTAGGGTTGGTCTCTCTCTCCCTTCCTCTTACGGAGGCTCCCATCGTACTGAATTTTAGGTAGTGCTAGTGCTGCTACCGAGCGTCTTTTTGCTTAGCTTCAGCCACACACTCTCTCTCTCTCCACCTTTTCCTTTTCCCACGGTTTCTCTCTTATATTGGTGTGGGAATAGTTAATTCGCAGTTAAGCTGTCACCTGAGAACAGGTGCGCCATTACCCCTGTATATAGCTACCACATATGTACGCGTGAACCGATCCGCCGCGCATGCGCCTCAACACCCAATTTTTTTTTCTATAAAGAAAAAGGTGAACGCGATTGAATGTCTGCTCGTGTTAAGATGCTGTATTGGTTTCTGAGTTTCAATACGTAAAAATGCAAATTTTCACACACGAAAAAAAAAAAGAAAAAAAGTGCAGTATGCAGAAAACCAGTTTAAAACTACGAGATAATTTGACGCTTAGTTTAAAAAAAATATAACTTAGTGATTCCCGTGTGCCTCGTCCAGTGCCACACACACGCCTCTTGATAAAACTCTATGGGCTCATCTTTATTTGAAAAATAGCGTGTGAAAAGATTGGCGCAGTGTCAATATGGTCGGCCATTATCCCTCTCTTTTATTCTTCCTTTTTTTTAAAAAAAAAAAAATTAAAAAGAGAACCGAACGATGTGTCTTTCTCTCGCTCCCCCGAGGCACTTAAATGATTATCCTTATCGATATAATCAGACACTTTTTCCATTGTTTTATTTGCATAAGATGATGCTTCTTTTTCCTGGTACTCTACCGCTCATGCGCAACCTATATGTTTATTTAGGCGATTGAAATCTCATTAGGTGAACGTCAAAGGTCGCTCGCTCTCTTTTTTTTTTTTCCTTTACATTTCCTTTTTAGACAATCGGAATTAAATTGCGGGGGTACTTTGTAATTTACTCTTCAATCAAAATCAATCAATATTCGTATAGCCTGATTTAATCGCAAACATTTTACCGGTAAATTAAAATTAGCCTAATTTTAGAGAAAAGAAAAATGTCCTTTTTTTTTTGCTTCCTTCTTTACTTTTCTTTAAAAAATGAACAGTTTTCGATTTAAATTAAAAGCTTTTTAAGTGGAATAAAAATATATATAAAAAAAAAAAAGCGTGAAATGTTAGAAGTCTTATTTTTAATCTAGTTAAGTTAATGGCGTAAATTTGACTTTATTTTTTTTTTTTTATTATCGAAGAATGAAAAGAGACAGAACAATAAAAGAAAATCACAAATTGTCGACCTAAATTTTTTTTTAAATCCTTGTTTCATTTAAATGTATTTTGTTTTTTTCTTTTCTTAAATAAAAAACGAAAGAAAGAAAAAACTTATTCAAAATCAAATATTATTCTTATAAATAGGGATTGAAAGTTGATCGATTACATACAACAACAAAAAAATATATTATGCTTAACAATAAAAATATTAATAAAAAAAATAATAAGAAGATTTTTTACCTTTTGAGCAGTATTCTCCTTTCCATCCGGGTAAGCAGACGATTTCTCCTTTGGGTGAGCACGTGAAATGTCCGAATTTATCGTTACGCGGCCGACACAATTCGGTACAACCATTCCCGTAATAGTTAGCGTCACAAGTTACGCGAAACGCGTAAAAAAGCTTCGTATTACTACTTCCGTTGTGCACATCCTCCTGCCATTTACTGTTCACGTCCAACCAACGTTGAGTGGCCAGACGAGAAATCAAAACAGATTTACTCGAACCTAAATAAACAAAAATCAAAATTAAAATCGAATTCAAATTTCGAAGCAAAAAATTTTCAATTTTTAAAAATAAGAAATACAAAAGAACCCTAATAGCATTATGCTGGTGACATCCCGTAACACCCACCCACATATACAGAGGGAAGGGGACATTTACAGACGCCATTTCCCCTTCGCAATATTACCTTTAAATATTAAAAATCCCCCCTTTTTTCCAGCCCCTCTCTCTTTCTCAGCTGTTTTCAATCTTCAAGTTTTTTTTTCTACTATTACTACCCTACCTACTACGACTACTACTACTATTACTATTACTACTAGCACTAGACTACCCCCACCCCTACTCTCTCTCTCTACGCCCCCCCCCCCCTCTTTCATGTCCATTTTCTAATCTGTTTTTCCTCTTGTTCCGTTACCCCACTTTTCAACTCAACTCTACCTTGACCAAGGCGAAAAAAAAAGAAGCGAGGGAGGGTTCGCAAAGGATATAACTAAAAAGAAAAAGTTAGACATTGGATTGAATAGGGCTCTTGTTCCCCCCTTCGTATTCAATAGACCAGAAGCCCTTTCGCAGGGAAAAATAATGGCCTCAACTTTTTTTTTTTTTTTTGATTTTTCGCCAGGTGGTGTTGGAACTTTCAACAAACATAGATTTTCATATTATTATACGCAATAATTTTTTTTAAAAAAAAATTTTAAAATATAATAATTAGTTTTTTTTTACCCACAAAAAACTGTTTCATTTTCTCCTCCAATATATTTCAATTATAATTTAATTAAATTGTAAATAATTATTAACAACTATAGATCATCTTTTTTTTTTTTTTGCATTGATAAATTAGATACTTTTTTTAAAAAAAAATTTAAAATAACATCACATTTTAAAATTTTTATTTTCCCCCTTCAATATTTTATTTTTTTCTCTGATAAAAATCAGCCAAAAAGTTTTTCCAAGAAAACTGCAAAATTTTGGGGCCGTGAGAGAAAACACAAAGGCGTTTTGGGTTAAGGATAGGAACAGATGTTTTAGAGGACAAGGTAAGATCCATCAGGCTGGGCCAGGGTCTCGTGCGAAAACTTTTCCCACCACCGAGGTTTTCTTTACATAAGTAAAAGACGGAGGGTTGGGGGATAAAAACTTTCTTTATGTGTTTCGTTTTTCTTGAGACCTCTCCCACCCTCTTATTTCCTTCTCAACCCCTCCTTCACCTTAGCTCCCTCTCTTCCCCACTTTTTCTTCCTTGTTTTTCCCACTAAAACTTATTCAATCGTAACTTTAGCGACACCCAGTACACGTCCATATGCTTCGAAGAGTAAAAGCAAAAAAGCCTCAAAGCAACAAAAAGTAAAAATAAAATTTATATATATAAAAAAAAAAAATAAGGTAAAAACAAGGTCACCCTAGCACACCCTACACTATCTCTTCCAGCGATATCAAAAATAAAACTGGGACCCAATACAACCTAACCTACCCACCCCACCTTAACGCAGGAGTGCTTCTATTTATCCCTCCCTCTCTTTTATTCGAATCCCTAGATTTTATATTATGTACGTGTTCCCCCGATGGTCTCTGGTCGCTCGGAAGAGTCAACAAGTGGACACATTGGGATATTGTATTGAAAGGGCACACGCGTAATTCAAGTAGTGCCACCTATTTAACAAAAGGCACGGGAAAACATAAAAAAATAGTCAACAAAACATCAGGAATAAAACGAGGTCAGATACGACTACTTTTTTAGTTAAATATATTTTTTTTTAAATAAAAAAAAAATCATTTTAGCAATTAAAATTCACAAACGGAAAAAAAAAAATCATCTTCCTTAAAAGTTAACTGAATGATAGTGGCGCATGCGGTGGAGAAGATGATGAATGAAGTTCCAAACGACAGCTGGTAACCATATGCTAACGACGGCACTCGCGCCACTCGGATTCATTAGAAAAATCGGGCCTCAAAGTAGTTTTCGAATAGGAAAATAGCCGGCGAAAAAATATATATACACTGTATAAGATGCAATAATTGAGAAGGGAGAAACAAAAAAATACACATCTAAAAGATTACCGCTATTTCACTATTTCCGGTAGCTCTCAACCGCAATTTTTTTAAAACTTTTTTCCGTTTAAATCTTATTTTTTTTTTTTTCAAAAAAACAAAACAAAAAAAATAAACAACTTATGTCACCCATTTTATTATTCCTCCACCCACATTATTCAGCCACTACTACTACTACCACCACCACCCTCTGAGCCCATCAACGATTCCTGACGTGTGAACACGAAAATAAGAACTGGCAAATATAGTCCGTTCTAAAGACTAAAAAGGACCCATTTAGAGTAAAGAAGAAGAAGCTCCAGCGATTGACTTTTATTCTTTCTTCTTTATTGTTTCTTTCTTCGTTTTTCATTCAAACTTTTTAAAAATAAAGAAAACAAAAGAACTGGGTAGGGTGAAGAAGAGCCAGCAGAAGGAGGGATGAGGATGAGATTCGAGTCTCACCCCAATATTCACCTGGTGTTGTTTTTCCCCACCTATTTTTTTAAGTGGTGATGATAAATAAAGTGAGTGCGAGAGAGAATCTCGTAAAACGTATCCCCCCATATCTTTTTTTTTTTTTTTTTGCACTGTTAAAAGCCTCTTCTTTTTCTCCTAAAGCCAGTTGTTGTTTTTGAAGTTCCTTAGTACAAGTTGATTAGGGCCTTGCCTCAGGGATTGTTACAATAGCCTAGCCCTCTCTCATCTTTGGCCCTACTTTAGCCTACCTCCTCCTATCCCACCCCCCTCCAACCTTCTGCTACATCAGTGTACTAACTAGCAGAACGAAAACGAAACAGCAAAAAAAAAAAAACTAGCCACAATTTTCTTTAGGCAATTTCCCATGACTGTCAAAAATCTTACGGTAGCTCACACATGCCTCGGTCGAACGTTTCACTTACACGTTCGAAGCGCAAAGGTATAAAGTAAAGAAGAAGAAGAAGAAAAAAAAGCTTTAAGGGGTTGGTGACTCTTGACCTGATCTCTTTCTCATCTAACGTTATACCCACGGACGGGTCTTACCCCGCCAGCGCGGTATACCTACACGTACAGCTGTTACCCGATGAAAAATCGTGTAAAACACCGACAGGTGATGAGATTTCAGGGGGTAAAAACCAAAAAAAAAAAAAATTGCCAAGAGGCGATAAACCGATACTTTAATATTATCATACAATTTTTCCCTCAAAATTGTGTTTTCTTTCTTTAATATTTATTTATTTATTGATATTTTTTTTTTTTTTGGAGAAGGGGGAGAGAGAAAAAAAAAATTTACAACATTTTTATCGAACGGATTTTCACCGTTGTTATCAGCGACCGAGTGCGTAAAAAAAAAAAAAAGAAACATTAAATAAATAAATAAATACGCGAGTAACCTTGAAATTTTGCTATACCGAAGCTAAAAATGTAGTACGGCTCCTGCACCAAACAGCCGGTCTCACGGCCTTCGACCTAACGCGCGCGGGAGAGAGAGAGAACCTCGGCGGTGCCCCACCCAACCGCCAGTGTCCCTCCCTATCTATACTCATCACCCTTGACTCGGGGAGTCGTCGTCATATCCAAGGTGCTCTTTTGCAATAACGACAACATTACTCGAAGAAAAAAGTAAGAAAAAAAAAAAAAAAAAAAAAGAATTAAAGGTTTTTAAAAATTTTCAAGCGAGATACTTTTCTCACGCTTCAGAAAAATCGCATCAGGATTCATAGAAGCGCGCATGCGTTGTTTTGTTATTGTCGTTGTCGTTACTCTTTTTTTTTTTTTTGTTTCTCTAGTAGTAATAATAATAATATACACCTACACTCTCGGACTTTACCTAAAGGGGGAATTATCTGCGAGTGCAGAATTAAGTTAAAAGATTTAATTGCACAACAACTGAGCACACAGTTTTTGATAATTAGAAATTTAACCACGACCTAATTTAATATTCTTCGTACATCTCTCTCACTCTTTTCGTATCTATAGATAAATATATATCCCCCCCCCCCCCCACCTTCGCTTTAACCGCCAATCAAATTAAAGAGTTTATTAAAAAAAAAAAAACTTTATCCTAACTTGAATGAACTCTGCGCGAATTATAGGTCATCTCCAAATTTACCTAATCTGAAGGCGGAATCAGCCTAGTTACATATATGCGCCAGAGCAACACTATGGGATACTGAGAAAAAATGGGAGGTGAATAAAATGAGGTGAATCAAGATTTTTTTTTTTTAATAATAAAAAAAAAAATAAAATCTCCTTGGGGAATTTTTTCTAAAAAATTTTTATCGCGTTTCGCGAAGAAAATATTATATTAAAATCTATAAACTCCAAAAATAAAAAAATTCATTTCCACTTTTCGTTTTAATATATTCAAAGATAAAAAAAATATATATAAATAAAAACATTCCAAATGACCAGCTGAAAAAAAAGTAAACAACTACTGTATGCAGAGTGAAAAAGCATCTGGCTTCATTTCCATATTTACCTCTCCCTTACGCTATTTCTCACACTACTTTCTCGTTACGGATAAAAATATAATATTATAAAAAAAAATTTATACCGGTCTTTTTTTTTTTTTTTTCTTTCTTTCTTCCCCTACTTTTATTATAAATAATAAATTTATATATATATACCCGAGAGAAAGAAAATCGAGAAATAACCTTCGGAAAACTTTCTACATCGCTATTCCATTTTTTTTTTGATTAATTTAATATTTATTAAGCGTCTAATAAATGTGTTTTGTCCACCCTTGTCTAATCATTCCCTTTCTATACTAATTTCTTCACTCTCTCGTTCCAATCAATTAAGATTTTTTTTTTGTCATGAAATGATATCGATTTGAAAAAGGAAAGAGACATTTTGCAGAGAGAGAGAAATGAAACATTGATACCGAGAGTTTGAGAGGACAACGAACGCGCACCTAACGGTGGGAAACAATTAATTTCGTCAATACAACGTTCTGAGATCACGAATACTTAGCCTCTTCGCATTAAAATACGAAGACATAATAAAATAAAGAAAAAAGAATTTTTTTTTTGTGTGACAACAAAACAAAGTCATTATTTAAACAATCTTAAAAAAAAAATTAAATTATTAGCAAAGTGTAAATTTTTTTTCTTCTTATTATTCATTATTTTAATACCAATAAAAAAATATTTTTTTAAAAAATAAATTAAGAAAAAAAAAGAAAAGAAAAAAAAGAGATTTAGTTCAGCGCTCGGCGTGTGAACGGAACGAGAGGAGTTTTCTTAAATTCAACAGAGCGTAATAGGGGGCGCCAGATAAACATTTTTTTTTCTTCTTATATTATTTAAAAAAACTTAAAAAAAGCTCCCATATTTTTTTGAAAAATATTTTTTCCTCAAAACCCCCCCAAAAAAAAAATTTTTTTTTTCTCCCTGCTTAAATATACCTAAAAAGAGATAGAAAAGAAGAAGTTAATGACTTAAAAAAAAAAACTTACCTGAATTGGTCGATTCCACGCTGTTCGGTGGTTGCTTGGTCTGCTGTTGCGCCGGCATCTGAGCATTCAACGGCTGATGCCACGCTTCTACCACCAACGAAAATGTACCCTTCATAAATAAAAAAAAAATTAACAATTAATAATTAATCAAACATTTTTCGAAATAAATCATTTTTCAACTTTGAACGCAACAATATTAATTTTTTTATCGCACGTAAAATAAATAAAAAAGCGAATTATAAATCAAAATCGTTAAATAATTCAGTTGACAGAAGTAAAAGTGACGCAACGACGTTTTAATTGCGTGGGAAAACGTGTGCGGATTAAATTGATAAAAAAAAACAACCAGAGGAGACTCTGTTAATGAAACCCATATCTAACTCTCACACTCTTTGATACTCTCGTATTAATAATAATATGAGAGAAAGAAAAGATATTCAGGAAATTGGGGTTCGGGAGTTATATATGCTATGGTCTAATGTTAAAAGCCGGCCATCAATCGCGCACCTGGTCTCCTCTCGCTCTCTCCCTCGTTTTGGGCCTCCCCCTCATCTCTTGGTCACCGCAACAAACCAAAATCACCACTTCCGCCAATGCTGTTGCTGCTGCTGCTGTGCTTACTTTTTCCACGTCTAATTACAATTATATTCATCTCCTTTCAACAACAACAACAAAAAAATCCTACACGTTAAAAACTTCTATCTCTCCCCCCCATTATTTTTTTTCTTTCTTTCTTATTATTATTATTGAAAGGAAATATGGGGAGTGAGAGAGTGAGTCCACCGGAAATGATTACGCGAAAAAAAAAATTGATCGGGGATATTAGACGAAGAAAAAACACAAAGAAAATTATACGAAAAAATAAAAGATTTTTTTTTCTTTATAAGCCACACAACACTGATTTTTCCTTTAATTGCCGTTAAAACCATTTCACGCTTTTATTTAGGGCTCAAAAAAAATTATTTCTTTTTTATTTCAAAAATAAAAATAAAAAAAAAATTTTAACTTCAAAAATAAAAAAAATTATACGCGATAAATTTAAATATGATAAACCTTGAATAATGAAATATTAATTTCACCTTTCAAATGAAATAATAATACTGTAAAAAAAAAAATGTAGCGAAATTAAGTTTTGACACTTTCCTCGTAAATTAACGTAGACAAACAAAAAAACAAACATTTTGACCGATATTTACACGAGTCAATTAAATGGTCAAATAAAAAATAAATTTCAACAAAAACGTTTTTTTTTTTATATTATTTTTTTCCACTTTTGCCCACAAACAAAAATGTATCAAAAAATAAAATTTAATAATTTCACTCCGACAACGACGAAATTTGCATGAAATAAATAAGCGTACTTATTTATTATTATTATTATTTTTTTAAAAAAAAAAAAAGTTTAAATAATGTGAGGTGAGAAAAACGATTAGTTTAAAAAAAATGTTAAAGCAGGAGATGAAGAAAAAAAAAAAGAATATATATTAACGATTGATAAACTAGTCACGTTTATTATCCGCGTCTGATGATTTATTTCTTCAGCGAAAAAATCTTATTTCCCACCATCGAACCAGCTCTCACACGACTATGAATAATTCCTCGAGAATTTTTCTTCTAAAAACACCTCAATATTTAAAAAAAAAAAAAAAAAAATACGTAAGAGAGAGGCTGAAAGAGCGAGGGAAATTTCGCTGGCTGGAAAATCGTTAGACGACTCGGGAGACGAGAGCAACAACTAAAAATAATCAAAAATTTTCCCAAAAAAAAAAAAAACTAATATATATAAAAAAAAGAAGAAGATAGAAGACACGAGGAGCCCACTTTACGTCGATTGGAGTAATATTAGACAGTGAAAGAGAGAGAGGGATCTAAATTTGGCTTTACCGAGAAATACAGTACACAAACCGGCGAGGGACGTCCACAAAGTAAATAGAAAAAACTTCCACCCAAAACAAGAAAAAGAAAAAAAAAGTGACTAATTTTTTTTTTTCTTTCATCTTCGCTCAACGATCTATTAATATTCGAGTGAGTTAAAAAAGAAGTGAGAGAGATGAGGTTAGAGGGCGTTGAAGGTGGGTGAACAGCTCAGTTTTCCGGAAGCTTAATATGAAATTCACGCAGGAGCCAAACGGTATCGTCATAATCTGCTCGCATTTTTTTCTTTCTTTCTTTCAATTACTTAACATAAGTTTACTAAATAAATCACGGCGATAATTGTTTCACGCTGTTTACTTCAGTTTTTTTTTTTTTTATTCTATCATCGTCAGTTTAGAAAAAAAAAATCGGCAGACGAAAAAAAAAATCTTTATAATAATAACAAACACGAAACGTGCATCCAAAGTTGAAAAATGTAAACAACATCTATCTTTTTTTTTTACTTCTTAAAAAAAAAAGTTTTAAAACTTAATTTAAAAAAAAAGACTAGCAATTAAATTCGAGAAAAAAGAAAAAAAAACTTACCGGCCAGGAGAATTCGAAGGGAAAGCGCAAGGGATTAGTAAATCCAAGCGCGTTCACACTGTTATTATCCTTTAAATGCACGCTGTTATTCCCGAGCACAGGCGTGGAAATATCTCCGAAAATGCACGGTGGATTAGGATCCACCTGCGCTTGATAATGCTTGAGACACACGCGAAAATAGGTCCGACACGAGCCCGAGCACGAAGCAGCAGCCACGCTCGACGGTGATGATGATGATGACACTCGCGCGGTGGCGGCGGCGTTGCTGCCGCTGCAACATCTTCCTTCGGCGTCTTTCCCCAGCTCATTCACGAAAGACGAAAATTTAAACTCGAAAACACCAGAACCGAGCACCTGATTTTACGTAGCGAACGAAAATTATTATCCACAAACAAAAAAATATTGATGATTTAAATCCACAATCAAAAAAACAAGGACGAGATGAAGGAGTTGAGTCGAACATTACAGATGAAACGGTTACGAAACATAAAAGAGAAGAAAAAAAAAAAAACACAAACCCAAAAATAGATTAGAATACATGTAAACAAACATTTTTTTATTTATTATTAACATTATAAAATGTGTGTCTGTAGAGTAATTTCAGTTTGTCTCGAAAAAATTTCTAACTTTGATTATATATTTTTATGACCCTTTTTCTTCGATACGAAATTTGTTTAAAAAAGTTTTATAGGATTCTGTTTCTATTTTCCAGCCGAAGCCCTTCTCAATACATCTTCTCCCCTACTTTTCTACTATTTTTTTTTTTAAATTATTTTTGTATTCCGAATGAAATCTCTACGCACAAACAGCTGCTTACTGTTTAACTTGACGCGAAAATCTAGGAGAGAGAGAGAGAATGGGGAACCACCAGAGAGAGCCTCATTCTCCATCCTCAGAAAGGAAAAAAAAAATGTTTTGACGCCGGTACCAAGAATAAAAACAAGATTATTTATTATTTTTCTTCCGAGACATAGATAAGTGGTAAAAATTTTTATGTCCACCTTCAAACTTTTTAATCTTAATTACTCCCTCCCTGTTCGTAATTGAGTGAAGAGGGGGGAGCCGCATGCATTTCCATCCCCGAGTAAAGTAGTAGCAGTAGCAGCGTGTACAAGTGGTAGTAATACACATTTCAGTAGTTCAATGAACGACAGCTACGCGTGACGAGATGAACGCCATCCCATGCAATGCACCCCTTCACTTTTTTTTCTTTAAAAAAAAAAAAAAATCTCAAAAAAGAAAAAACTCTTCTTCGCTAAAAGTTTTTCTCTCAGAAATACAAAATTGTTATTTTCTCCCATACTTCTAAAAAAGCGACCGAGCGTAATAATCGTGATAACTATCAAATAATTTTCTCCCTTCCCCTAGTGAATTTTTTTTTTGTGTAAAATAAAAAAAAGTTGTGAAAAGTGTACGTGACAAAAAAAATAATAAAATATTTTTGCTTACCTGACGGTCTACGACGAAAAGTAATAAAAGTAGCGGTAAAATTGTGGTTAGACACGGCGAAGAGAACCGTTGTCGGATGCGGAACAGACTCCACATGGTTCCCTGCTGATGATCACACTCGCGGATCCTCGGTGACAATTAAAAATGAGAAATAGAAAAGAAGCTGCACGCCAGCTATACCGGTGACTCCGACGGTCGGAGACGGTTGCGGCGGCGGCGGGTGCGACGATTTATCTTCGTTTTCGGATGACGGGGAGGGGGGCAGGGGTTGAAGGGACTCGAAGCCCTCACACTCTCTCGCCCTTTTAGATTCACTTCTTGGTAAAAATCTACGACCTCTTTTCACTCTCGCGACTCCAAACAAACTGCGTCGCTCGACTCGATCGCACTTCCAACGATTTTTCCCCCTCTTGGGTCCTGTGCTAGGAGCGCCCTCTCGCTTCGCTTTTTCGCTCCACTTTTTTTTCTTTTCCCCTCGTCTCTCTCTCTCTCTCTCTCTGGGAAGGCGGAGTTTAGTTTAGAACACGCCTTCTCGAATCCCGCTCGTGGATGGATGATTGACGCTTCTGAAACAATACGGAAAAAAAGAAAGGAAGAGTAAATTCAACGGTGTCACAACGCCACCAAGCGGTACAAACCAAAAGCAGAGTTTTTTTTATTATTATTATTACAGTACAGTATTATTTTTCCTTATTATAACATTTTATTTTTTTTACGTGATTCGC
The DNA here is from genome assembly GCA_034692225.1 of Polydesmus complanatus. NCBI lineage: Eukaryota > Metazoa > Arthropoda > Diplopoda > Polydesmida > Polydesmidae > Polydesmus > Polydesmus complanatus. The sequence continues at coordinate 3,438 of JAQGAZ010000581.1, read as the reverse complement.
GTTTACGATGAATTTCACGAGTTAAAAATAATAAACTAAAAATGACTGAATTTAAAAAGAAGAACTAAAAATATATTGTTGAACCAATTAACTCGATAAAACTGTCAATCATTTATCAAAACAACTTTTCTATATTAGTATAAATCACGATTTTATTATTATTTTTTTTAATAATAATTTCCAGCTTAATCAATTACGATATTGCTTTAAATGTACTGTACAGTATTTTAATATTTTTATTTTTTAGGTTATTCATCGTGGAAATCGCGTTTCCTTTCGTCAAAAATTATAATTTAAACAGTGAATTTTTTTTTATTTTTAAATAAAAAGATGAATGAAAAAAAGTCCATGATAAGTGGATTCGCCGGTTTTTACACCGTCGAAAATTACTTTCTCATAGGAAAAACGTTACAATTCACTAAATAAACTTTTTTTTTTCCTTCTTCTTTCTATCTCGAACTGATTTCCTCCTTATCTTTTTCTTCGAAATAAAAGTCCGAGGGAAAATTTTCTCTAAGTTTTAATCATCGAGACAACTACCTTCCTAACAAACTGCAATCATCTTTTTTTTTATATACTAGTAATACCAAACTTTTTTTTTTATAGTACAGTTCACACTCCTACAAGTGATTCCCATCGGACACAAGTCAAACATCATTGCGTTTTCACCGCAAAAAAAATGTAATATTCTCCCAAAAAAAATATATATATTTTCCCTCATACTTAAAAATTTTGAGAAACGAAGAAAAAAAAGTTATTATTTTTTTTATTGCCTTTACTTTTAAAATAAAATTTTAAAACAAACATATTTTTTTTAAACCCAACTTTTAAAATAATTTAAAAGAAGAAAATATTTTCCCATTCATTTATTTTAAATTTTCTTTCCTAATTTTTCTTTTTAATTTTTCTTTTTAATTTTTCAAATTGCATTGTAAAAGTTCTTACGTTACCTTTTTTAATGTGACTAGTCCGAAAGAGTTTATTAATCCTTAATTGGCGTGAAAATTTGTAAATAAATCCCACACTTTTAACGCGTTAACACACAAGTTGCTCAAAGATGTGTACTTTAAAAAATAATCCAAAAACGTAAATAATATGGTTATATATTATTCTTCTTTTTTTTTAGTTCCAGTAGTAGTTACAGGCACGTTCCTTGTTAATGTATAGACTAGACTTAGCGTTGCTGTAGAGACACATGGCTCACGTTCATTTTCGCAAAATTATATATAAAAAAAAAATAATAATCCGCGAAGTTCACCTACGTTCACCGTCGCTAGTTTACGTACAGATGCTGAACCGACGCTCCCGGTCTTGCTTTATATACCGGGGAGAGAGGAGGGGGAAAAGAGAGAGAGAGAAGAAAGCGCCATTCATCTCTATTGCACCAATCGCATCTCGAGCTCTACCACTCTCCTCTCCTCCTCCCCGTTCGATTTAACTTCGCGTTTTCAATAACTACTCTTCTTAAAATAATACGGTATTAAACACGCGTCTTAATAATTTTTTTTTAAAATTTTAATTCTTTCATCTCTTTAATTTTTTTTCTTCTTTTTTTAAAAAAATTTGCCATATTTTTTGGACCATAAGACCCATTTTTTACATAGAAAAATCCTCTTCAAATAATTTATCCGAAGTTAACATTTGATTAAAAAACTTTATAAAAATTATTTTCTAAAAATCGTTTTTTAAATTTGATGTGCGTCTTATGGTCCGCAAAATATGGTAAATTCAAGCTTGCAATTTTTTTAATAATAATAAAAAAGATTGATCGGCAAACTTATTTCGAACCTGTCTTTTTTTCATTCAATCTCTGAATTGATATCTGGGCTCGCGCGCTTTCAATATGTCCCACTTAGAAGAGTGTGTATAAAAATACAATAAAAGGATGTTATTTTTTTTTTTTGGGAACAAGACGGCCTTCTGTTCACTTGTTTTAAACCGGGGGCCCCCCCTTTAGTCCCTAGAACTCGCAAATGCGTTTTTTTAGATTTTCAAAGTGTTAAAAAAAACCCTTTTCACAGCACACGTACGTTCACCTCTCCATTTGGACTGTCAATTTAAAAGCCTCCTCCGATTGTCACGTGCAATTAAAACAATTTCTTCGGGGGAGAGAGAGCGAAATAGGAGAAAGACGAAAAAAAAAAAAAAAAGGTATAATTTGAGGGGTAAAAAGTTTGGATTTTGTAAAGAAAAAGACTCATTAATATTCGAGTGTGAATTGTGACATGCTGGTTAGAAGTGGACGACGAATAGTTGATCATTTAAAGAGAGAGAGAGAAAGAACTTTTCTTCGGAAATTTTTTTTTCTTCTTCTTCTTTTCGAACCAACGAACGACGAAATGTCCGCCTGTGTGTACAATGAAGGCAGATGTGAGTTACTCAAAGACGGATCTCGTGTATGTTTAAAGAAAAGAACAAGAAAAGACCGGCTACTACTGTAGTACTAATGCTATCCGTACAACTGCAGCAGTAGTAGCATTGCCTATTGCATATGCTGCTCCACGCGCCGTTCGCACCTGTCCTTTTTTCAGCCCCCCACTCGTGACGTCAACGCATCAATTCATTTTCATTTCTTTTTTTGATTCATTGTTTCAGAAGCTAATTCAACTTGTCGACCTTTGATTTTCATAAGCCACAATTATTAACTAATGCGTCTGCTTTAAAAGTGTACAGTAGCTTATTATTGTATCAAAATATAAACACTTTTATTCGTCGCGAGGCTTTTGTTTGATATTAAATTAATAATGTTATCAAATTTTGTTTACAAAAACAAATAAATTACCGTATATTTATAAGTATAATAAAATATAAATAAGCGACGTATCATTTTTGGTAGTAATAATTTTAGTTGTCATATGTTTCGAATACATTCATGTCGTAGCCAGCAAAACAAAAACAAAAAAACTTTACACTAGTTATAATTTCGATCTTGTTTTAAAAATCTCGTTTTCATTGAATATTGTTTGTGAAAATTTAATCTCAGTTGTGGTTATTAAAAGTTTTGCATTTAAATGTTGGATTCGGAAGACTTACGCTTGCCTTGTTATTGCTCTAATCATTGCACCTCGTACCAATAAATTTTAAATCAAAATTTATTAATAAATATATTTTAAATCCAAATTTTTTTTTTTTATTTTTTTTAACTGTAAGTAATTGTCAATTTTTTGTGTCAATAAACTTTTTTTTTTAAAAAAAAAAATGTAGTTGTTGCAAAAATAAATAAATATTGTGCATTATATTAATTTTATAATAACTCGCCAAAAAAGTTTTTTAAAAAATCAAAGCTGGTTAAAAAATTATATTATAATTATACCTCATATAAAAAAACGAATTTGTCAAAATTAAAAAAAAAACCATACCGGTTGTAACGGGTTGTTCGGTCAAGAGGCAGTGAGCGATACGCGATCGCTGCGTTGGCCAAGGGAACCGTACAATATT
>JAQGAZ010000580.1:0-53778 GCA_034692225.1 Polydesmus complanatus | reverse complement strand
GCTGCGACATCTATGTTAAAGCTTTGGTTAAGACATTTGTTTCGTGAGCACGCCCAACCAAAAATATGTTCCGCCGCGACGCATTGCTCGCCTCTCAGTAATAATTGCTTTGTTTTTAATACAGTATAATGTAGTGTAGATTGTAGATTGATTCAAATAGTTTTATGCCTGTATTATGTTAAAGCACTTTTTCGTTGGCGAAATGTATTGATGAATGACACCCTGTACTATACTCTGTACTACTGTAGCCTACGTCCCCCAAATGGAAACATCTTTTAAATTAAAATAAAAAATCATGGCTCCGTTAACACCATTTAAAGATGTTTATGTCTTAGCTACCCTGAATGCCAGGGATACTATCTCCAACCCTCAAAACGTGGATGCCGTGAATTTATGCTGCATTAAAATTTCCCATTAAAGATTTTTCGCTACAACGATCAATTGTATAGAGATGTCGCAATATTAACAGTAGGTCTAATAAAAAAAAAATTGCTCCCATTGACAATACGGTACTTTATAATAATAAAATCATCAATAATCAAACTGCTCCACAGTTGAAGAGAAGAAAGAAAAATCAATTTTCTTGTCAATAGCGCATTATCACGCTAGACGGCGCTCGAGTCAACTAACCTGCTCTGACGTGCAACGCACGACTGATGATTGATCCGGCAGTGTTGCGAGCCACGCACCGATAGGTGGCGGCGTGTACGTAAGCTACGTAGTCTTCTCCGCGAAAAGGCAAAAAGAGCATGGTCCCATTGTTGAGGATCTTGCGATGAGTGACGCTTTCTGACACCGGACTACCGTCGTGATGAAGCCAATAGACGGATGGCGTGGGTTGACCTTTGGCCCTACATTCCACTCGCGCTTCGCTGCTATTTGAAAAGTCCAATCGCGTTGGGATATCCAGGGTGAATGACGGCCCCTGTTGCTGATCGTCATGCATGTTTCCGTTCGGACCTGCAAAATAGATAATACAGATTTATTAAACAAATGTTTACACCGCGCTCGTGCTGCTCACATATAAATACATATTAATTATTTCATTAATGAAGATGCGTAATTTTATCAAAAATTAAATTAATTTATATAATTATGCAGTTTCAAACGTCTTTTGCAAGTAAAAAATTAATTAATTTATGCGCTACTTTTTTTTTTTTTTTAATTTTTTGTTGATTCTTCCATATTTTTATATCTTCTTGTAGCACGCATGCGCAAAAATTTGCATATGAAAGCAACGCAAAACAAATTTCTAATGCTTATAAATGAAATTATTAGTGTTGAGTATTAAATGTACGACATAAGCTGATAAAAGTTTTACACATGCGCGCAACATTTTTTTTTTCTTCCACTTATTCAACTTGCTTTGTAGGCCTACTTTTAATGCGTACTCAAAATTTAAATTACTGTATAAAAAAAAAAAAGGCGTTGATAGTTCCCTCATTATTCATTTATTATAATTTTGTCTGATAACTTACAATGTCTTACATCATCAGCTTTTTCATCAGAGAAAGACAACTAATTTCACCAGATAGAAACACAAATTTTGAATTAACTGTTTTCTACCTATAAACCAATGAACGTTTTTTAAAATTTAGTAAAAATATTTTTTTCTAGAGAAGATTAATCCTTAAAAAAGATTTAAACTTAAATTTGTCAGCTTGTTTTTAGTTTCGATTTGGTAGCAACAATATGTCTAGATCACTAGATGGCAAAAAAAAAAAAGGGTTTGAATGTACTACAGTACGAGTAGTGTATCTGTGCTACTTCACTTTAGGGAATCAGCAGCAGAAAAATTAAATAAAAATATTATTTAAATAAGAATAAAATAATTATTTTAATTTAATACTGTCTGCTAATTTGGTACTTAATTAAGTTTACTAATGAACTGAACATACTGTATAGTTAGTTCATCGTTCATCATTCAGCAATTTATTATTTTTGAAATTTAATATCCATGACTTTTCACCGCCAATAAAATATGGAAGGAATGAAAATATTTAATTTGAATAATAAATTTCTATTCAGTTCATGAACACGCAACTCAACAAGCCAATTGTGTTTTAATTACATTTTGCTTATTATTCGGTATACTGTAATATATTTTAGGCAATCTTTTTTTTTTATTTCTTTTAAAAAAAAAAAATTAATTAAATTGTATTCACTTAAAGTTTAGTAGTTTATAAACAAAGTTGGGATTAAAATACGGTATAATATATCATCTTAATGGTATTTTTTAATTACTATTTTAAATTCATTCAATTTTAAAACTTTGTTGTTTTGTAAACTTATTAACACCCTAAAAACCGTTCAAGTTTATCATCGCCATTGAAAAAAAAATCAATTAAGCCCTTAAATAATAATAATTATTCTAAATCCATTATAACGACTCCCAATCCTAGCCACTAAATACTGCAGGTAGGATTGACCCATATCACCATATTTCATTTTTCGTTGTGAAAGTGAACGATGAAAAAGGTTTGGGCTGCTTCGTAAGCCAAAATCGTTGATAGCGGCCGAGTGTGAAAACATGGCCGTAGCCAGCGTTGAATGCGAGCACAAAGTGCATTTCTGAGATAACAAAATGCGGCAAATAATTAAGATACAATAATGAGATGGCCTAACATTTACACACAGCATGTTTTGAATAGCCCATTGTTTTGTTTGTTTCAAAAACAGATCGAGTGGCGGAGATAACAGAAACGAAGGAAAGAAGAGAAACAAAAACACGAGGAGATGTGTGTATGTGTGGTGGGGGGTCGTAAGAATGTGACCAAATTACTAAATCCCCAAGAAAAGAGGCGGAGTAAACTTCGCTTTAGGAATCTGCTGACAACTTTATCCTCTTGTCAGATACGGACATCCCAATACTGTACAACATTTCACCCCTCCCCCCCCCCCCGACCTCACTCAATAAAAAAACCATCAGCGCAGAATCGAATTTTAAGTACAGCACGGAGATATAAAACAAAAGTTCCTAACAGGATACTAAAAATAACTTCAAATTTTACGATTACGTATTAAGCAAAAATTAAAGTGTGTAAACTAAATGCATTTTTTTAAATTGTAATTTCTGTACAATGTGGCTAATTAAATTCTCAATGTCAATATATGATGCAATTCTCAGTGAGCTTGTATTAGTTCTCAAATACCGGTACCCAAATTTCAATAAAACTAACTTCACAAATGTCACTCGTGTGGAGAAAATAATTATTATTAACTTATACTGTAATCAAAAATGTTAAAAATAACTTTCGAAACACTTAAAAAAATTTCTTACTTTTGAATACGACACTTATAAGTATATAGCAAATGAGTAAACATCATCCAAAAATTACATAAAACAGTTAGACCCCGGTTTGTTTATTTTATTATGTACGGAATTTCTAATGCATCTTGAGTTTTACTATTCATTTGTTTACAAATTTTCCTCACAATAAAAAACATGTACCCATCTTTTTGATGTTCATTATACGCTATCTCATTCCTGACCATCCTAAATCAGATTTCTAGGCAACATCTCGCTCGAAAGACAAACTGAGCGCTAGATAAATCAAAATGTTGAAATGTTATCAGTCAAAAAATATAATAATATAAATGCGGGGGTTTTATTTTTTAAAGATTGAAATCGATACCAAAATTAATTACTGGTATCTGAACATAAAGTTAAGCAATAGACTTAACAACACAGTCATTTAATAGATTAAACTTAAAGAAAACGATACGGAAAAAAAAAAAAAACTTTATCTAGTTTGCGCCATAGTTTGCGCCATAAAAAGTGATTTACTGAAAGTTAATTCAAAGAATGATACATTATATGCGTGCTGTATATTTTCCAAAATGTCATAAAGCAAAGTATAAAACCCGGAAAATCCACCTACAAATGCGATTACTTAGTTCTAATTAAAACAATATCGTTAAAAATTCTCTTTTTTTTTGTACGAGTCAGCTGTAAATTTCGTTTCTACCGAAGTGAAAATTCCCAAATAACTTTTAATTAACGTTTTGTCGGTAGCGAAGAAGCAATTGCCAACTTTTAAAATTAAATTTCTATGGCAACCGCATAAATAACATAGATCGAGTTTCTTCTCCCTCATTATTACCAACAGCTCAAATACTCTACTCTCTTCTATCCCTCTATCTTTCAATATCAAAAGAATGTTTTTTTTTTTTTTTAAAAAAAAGAGAAAGAGAGAGGTTAATACATTTAACACATGAGAAGTATTGCATTACAAAATAATATATGCAAGTCAATTATCGGATATTAATAACATTTTTAAAAAACGAAGAAATAATTGCGATGAGAATGAAACCCATCGATGGATTTTTAAACACGCTTCTACAAGTATTAGCATGCACGATTACGAGGTAACTAAGGCAAATTTTGGAGAGAAATTGATTATAATAAAATAAAAACCATAGAAACTGAAAACTATTATCAACAATTAAATATTTATGTATTGGACTAATTTATTATTCCTTTTTTAATTAATACATTCATTTTTTTAATAGCATTTTTAACTCAATTTTGTTGTGCAATTATAGCATAAACTATTTTAAAATGCATGCAGTGTTAAAATATAAATTATTTCATCAAAAAGAAAAAAAATAATATAATAAAAGAACAAGCCTTGCAATTAATTAAATAAATAGAATTGCTAAACTATGGACCATCAGTCTATCAAGAAAAGTCGATAGATCATTGACTTAAGTCTTAGGATAATCCGAAAAAAAAGTTCCTAACTTTCAATGTTAACCTTCTGTTATAAAACACCTTCGATTATAAGACGCACCCCTTTCTCAAATACAGTACAGTATTACTGTAGCTTTAAAAAAAAGTGCGTCTTATAGGCGTGTAAATACAGTAACAAGAATGGGCATACTGTAAGTAGGTGACTGAACATGATGTAGCATCTGTAGAAACTTAATGTAAAACGCTTCTATAAATAGGCCTAATGCAGAAAGGGACTTGAAGCCCGTCTGGTGCACCAAACTATCAAATTACCACGAAAAAGATTTGCACCTTTTAGACACATTTTTCGCTCTCCTGAAAAATTCAAAAACGACTAAAGCCATTTCAAACAATAACCGAGTCATTTATACTGTGCACTAAATGCATTTTTTTAAAACTGCTTAAGTACCGGTACTTAAAAGCGAAAAAAAGTAAAATTGATTAACTACCTCATACTGTCGATTAACGCGACAAAATGAAGATAAAATGCCTACAAATAGGTGCCTTGCAAGTTCTATAAAAATACTAAATCCAAAATTCAGCAATTTTCTTAAAATCAAAACCAGATACTAGTACTGTACTGTATATTCAAAATTAAAAGTCAAAATTTCTGTATTAAAGCAACTAATATTGTAGAGAATTTGGATTCGTCATTTTTATTTACCGGAATCGGAATTTTGCTCTTCGGAGATTACGTTTTCAAAAGTTTTAATTATTTTGGATTTTCGTGATGATGACAGATAACATAAATACTGTTTACGAATTCTCTATTTAATGGCTTTCATCTACAAAAGGTCAAAACAGAAAAGGAAGGTCAGTGCATCACCAGTAAATGTAGCAGACATGTAGTGCCGTGACATGCATTAAACGCAATTCGCTAATTTACAATGTAAATGCCTTAAAACAAAAAACGGTCCGGAATGTCGCTAACTATTTGATGTAATCACCACTAAAAATAATGCATACAGTATTCAGATACCACAATATATTTACAAATAAAATAAGATAAGAAAATGCAGAAGAGTCCATTTTAAAAGTTTGGTTCATAATAATAATAATTACTATGTATTAGCTTAATTGCTAAAATATTTAACATCACGTCACGTAGTCAAAATCTAATTTAATATTAAGCTTAGCTATACCGGTAGTATCTCATAGATTAATATTTATATAACAAAATTCTGCGGGTTTTTTTTTTATTTTATTGCATTTGTTTTATCGCTCTAGATTTTATGTAACAAATTATAATTAGCCCATATATTTGTAAAACGTTATCTAAAAATCATTAAAAATGAAAATCTGCATTGCCGATGTCATAAAAAGCAGGCAAATAAGGTCCTTCCGCGTTCATTTTGATTTTCACGGAACACAAAGAGCAAAGAACAACTTTTCCTCCGCTCTTATAAAACCTTTAAAAAATAAAACAATGGCGAAAAGTAATTTGTAAGTCTTAACCGAGTGTATCTAAATTCGCTATCGTGTTTTATTTCTTCGCGTAAACTTTGAATGTGAGTTTGTCGTGGAATCGGTGACCGTCCGACCTCCTCCCACACACCAGATACCACCGCCAGATAATTCCATGACTGTACGTGTATTTAAAGAAGAATAAAAAAAAAGAAAAAGTTATTTATCACGATATTGTATCTTCGCGCAGACACCGAGGCAGCGGTGGGTATCGTGCGCAGTCGTCGTTAATTTGTACGCCGACGCGTGCAAAACGGAATCTTTTGTCCGAAACAAAAGATGGCTGACTGGCTTCTCTTTCTCCGTTGCTTTATCATCCTCGTCATCGCCATCTCCATCCTACTCGTCATCATCATCATCATCACTAATGTTGCTGTTTTGTTGTTTGCGTTTCACCGCGATACACGTTCAAAATCGAATTAGACGCTTTCCATCTCTCTGTCTGTGGTCATTGGCTCGAAAACAATCGCGAATCCGATATCTTTTTGCCTTTCATTTCCTTCTCGCATTCGTTACAGTGCGAACGACACTTTATTAACAAATCCGCGATGCTTTTTTTTTAGGAATACGAATTCTTGGTAAACATTTATACGAACCATTTTCCAATCATCGATTTTTAACCAGCTTTGTGTATTATTAGCAGTCGTATTGTGTGATCCAGACTGCGAGAATGCAGCAAAAAAAAATAAAAAATAGAAAAATATTTCGCAAAATTTGTTTGGAAATTTATGATGAATAGCAACTAATCAAGTTTTCAAGTTCTTAAAAAAAAAGTTACTGTAGTAAAAAATTATTTTAGAAGTAAACAATCGATTAAAAAATTTAAATATGCGCATTGCAATATGAACGCCAACAACCGTAACATTTTTTTTTTATTGAAATCTGACCCCCAGTGGGGAGAAAAAATAAATAAAATAGATGTATCACAATTATTGTACTTTAATAAACGCATCTACGGACAGCTCAGACATGACGCATTTAATTCTACACAAGATTTAATTATATTTAAATCTCAATTTAAACAGATCTCACTGATTTAAGACTAAATTTTGTTCCGAAAAATTTTAATGGCGTTATTGAAAACTTTTCAACAGCTACCAAAACCTTAAATCTAAATTCAGACTTCCACTGGCAACGAGTTCGGCGGCGAAATTAAAAAATTCAAAGTATTTGTTTTCACCCTTAAAAATACAAAATTTGCATTTCCATTATGGCCGCTATATTTTTAAATTAGGTGATGCTCTACTGCCACTACACACGTTTACTTGTTCTAAATAGTGGCGCATTATCAGTAACGTCAAAACAAGAGCCTAAGCGAAATAAGATCTCATCTTATCTAAGCAGCAACAAAAAAAAAAAAATCTAGCATCCTTTCTTTTTTGTACATTAATACTCCACCAATTTTATTTATTAAAAGAAAAATAGTTAACGACTTTGAATCTCAAATTCAAATTTTTAATTGTTAGCTCTTCTTATGTAGGCCAACTAGTAATATAGTAAGCCTAATATTCAGCAACTTGCCATTTTCAACTCGATTGAATGCCAAAAAAAAATTAACATTAATTAAATTGAAATTATGTCATCAACAACTACACAACAAAAACTTGTCTAGAATCGTTTTCAAGAGTTTGCGGGTAACTTTTTTTGTCTTGATTTCCTATGCTTATGACGTCATTATTAGTATTACCAATACAAGATAAGAAATTTAGGAGAAAAAATAAGTGTTTATATTTTTAATAAAAATTCTTATTATGACCTCATTACAGCTCTAAGAATAATTAATTTATTTTTCTAACTGTTGATAATATACATAAAAATTCAAATTCTTACATCATAAGAATTGGAATAAAGTGTAAAAACTAGCAAAATAGCTTAGCCACAAACTCTTAAAATTGTAGACCGATATTAAATTTAATATTGTCTGCAAAAATTCGGTTCCAATATAAAAGAATCACGGACCTCTTAATTCAGTTTTGTAAAGCGTATACAGCGCCTGTGAAGCTTTTCTCAGAACTCTTTAAAGAAAAACTTATTAACTCTATAAATTGAATAATTCGGAACTATACATCTTAATATTTAGACCCACGTTGTGCCTGAAAAAAACCCTCAGTGAGATAAAATATTTGAAATTAAATGCTTGGAAAAAGATGATAGAAAATATTAAAAAAAAACATAAATAAACGCTTAGTATTTTCGGAGAAAGACGTAACAATTGTAGATAAATGTTTGATGTGTTCGCGTCTTTCGTTTAGTTTCAGACGCAACCAAAAAGAAAGAAGAAGAAGAAAAAAAAATTTTCTTCATCGCGGAAGATGAAATTGCACCACTTCCGGCTTAAATTGCTTCGTATCTCACTGCAACCACGTGTGAATGAGCGATCCATATAATATAACTCGCCGGACTCGTATACAACGTGAAACCGCCTTTTTTTTATCAATAGTAAAACCTTGGTGTTGCTGCTACTGCTGATTCTAACTGCATTTTCGACACAAAGAACGAAAGGAAAAAAGAAGCTCTTCCGTTTCTTTCTTCTTCCTATCTTACGCGATGTAAGTCTCATTGAAAACACCCACAACAAAGTCTAAGCACACATGCACGCGCACATACACATACAGAAGGAAAAAAAAACACATAATAGTGTAAATAAAAAGGTAAGAAAATAGTTTTTGATTTTCGGCGGCCATTTTGAAGACGATTGAGCTCGATGACTACACTCACAATAGAACTCGATTTTTTCCCCCTTTCTCATTTATTTATTTTTTATTTTTCTGGTTATAAATTTGAACAGAAAATTTTTTTTTTTGAAAAAATAAATAAATTCTTTTTATGTTTGAAGTTTGCAGCATGAAAAGCAATAAGACGAGCTTTTCGAGTTTCAAATGAATAGTCGATATCTAATAAACAAATCTAAGATAAGAAATAAAAGTTTTCATTTTTTGTTGTTTGACCGTTAGCTAAGTAAAGCCCAATAAAAATTTCATGTTTACAGTTAACTTTTTGATAAATAGAATTTTTTGAATGTTTCTAAAAATATCCAACAATCGTTCAACTTGAAAAAAATTATATACAGTACAAACTTGCAGGCAATTTAAGATTTTTTTACCCGTAACATAGAAATGACGTCAACACACAGAATTGGATATCCGAATTTTCAATAAGCTATCGATTGCAAAATAAATTAAGCCTACTTCAAATTACTTGATACAGCAGAAACAACACGGCAATAATATTTGTGCTGCATATCAATTTTTAAATTTTAAAAAAATATATATTGATTCCTAACTTTAAATCTACTGTACAATGTATTATTTAAAACTATCGTGTTCTTCATTGAAAAGTTTTTACATTTGTATTTCATTGCAATTTTTATAAAAACTATCTTTATTAATTTTTTTTTTTTTATAAATCAAAATATTTTGATAAAATTAGAAATATTTCTGGGATAATAAGAATATAAAAAAGTTTTTAAAAAATGTATATTATTATTTTGCTGATTAGAGTTTTTTTTAAACAGTTATGATTGGTCGATTTGATTATCAACAAGTACAGTATTTCACAAAGCGATTCCATAAGTTAAAGTAGCTATGACAATCATCTTCCCTATGCACTGACGCTTTCTAATTCAGCAAAACTCTATAGTAGCAATACAATATAAACACCATTAATTAGCGACGACATACCATACAGTAGGCTATAATAAATTCAAAGAAAATGCTAGTACCTTAAGAATAGAATAATGTTTTCGTTAACCGTACTGCGCTTGTCATAATAAAGCATTCCCTCGAGTGATCAGAATACAACAAAACTAATGCATGCCTCTACTAACTTACACGCTTCATTATACAAGTATTATCTATACGCTTAACTATTACTCCAATAGTTAATTTGATAAATATAGCTTCCATTATGATTTTAAACAAAAGATGATATTCGATTTCCGCAAAAATCATTGTTTGCTTTAGTTAATTAAAAAAATTCATATAAATTAAAATAGATTTTAATTAATAATCTTTCCATTCAATAATACCGTTGGGTTTTTTTAAAAGAGTTATATTACTGCATAATAAAGCAACCGCATCGGTACAAAAAAATAAAATGATCCAAGTGGAATCTTGACAAAAAAAAAAAAAAAGATCAACATAGAAAATTTAATCAAATGAAATATGCAATATTTAATAAAACTTAAAATAAATGGTGGCTCTCATTTTGATTTAGCCCTCCATTCTTGGTTGCATCAGTTGAAATGGCTTACAAAATAATAGCTATCAATCTAACGAAGTGAGAAATAATAACATGAGATAGCGCTGTAATTCTATTTCTAACCTGTCTTAGCGGGTGCAACTAAGCACTTGCTATGAAATATGTAATTATTATGGGTAGAATAAATAATAGGAGTAATAACTACCTAATAATATTTAAGTCAAAAAAAGAATGTAGGTTAAGATGCCAATAGGAGCCAGACAACTAAAATGACAATTGTCTGTTACGCGTATATGTAGCCTACTAGTAAGGGAAAAAATTAGCTAATTAGACACTCTAGATTAGGGTACAGTACATAATTATTACGACTAAACAAAAAATATTTTTAAAAATTAAAGTTGCTTGACGACTTTTTAATCGTAAAGTAGGCGCTCTATAGTAAAAACGCAAGAAAACTGTGAACGAAAAAGTTTAGCAAATTTATTTAATTAACCCTTTTTGCAGAGTCCCGTTTTAAATACAACACGCAGTCACAGTGCAGACATTACACACGCGTGTTGAGCGCTATCTAATTCTAATCGTCATTCATTATCTTCCTCATCCACATATTTATTTGACTAGCAAACAACAACAACCATTTATTTTCATCTTATCACTAAACATGACAAGTGGTTGACAATGATCGCTCAGAATCAACGAAGCTGTTGTTTGTATAAATTGTTCTGAGCATTTCATTTGCTTTTCCAACTTAACACCGAAAAATTAACATTTTCGTTTATTTATTTAATAAATAAATAATAAAAAAAAATAATCATTTCTTCCGCCAATGTGGCTTTTATGACACAAAATTCTCATTTCAAAAACAGAAAAATACAACGAAAAGTCGATACACTTAGTTTATCTTTTCCCTTTTCTGAAGTCGAAACGGGTGTCTAGAAAAAAAAAATTAATGAATTCTTATGATCAACGTAACGTTTCTTAATTCGATTAAACATTATAACCTAGACCAAATTCACCGCGGATAAAACGTAAAAAAAAAAAAAAAAAATACCCAGACTTTTCGAACACGTGCAAAGGGGCTCTAAAAGTAGTTCAACAATTGCGCGCATGCGCTAATTATATCTCTTCTACTTTGAAAACCGATTACTAAGTGCGTCTTCATATATCTTTTCAGTTTCAATTAAACTTTTTTTCCCCCTCCTTTTTCGCCTTTCTTTTCTCTTTCATTCTATCTTTCCGTCTATTGTGTTCGTCTCTCCTTATTTTGCTTTCCTTTAAAACAAAAGCGAAGCGTAGTAAATACCCGGATATAGGTGTATAAGTCGTACTAAATTATACGTTTCAAAGTTGCGTGTTGTTTCGTTCCGTATAATATAGCTTAGAAAAGTTGGAACATATGTAGAATGTAAAAGCTTAGATTGTTACGTGGGATGCATCACTCTGCGCCATCTTAAATGATTCGGAAAAAGTTAAAAAGAGTGGATTACACATCGCTTCACATTTCTCAAACATTGATAACATTACTATAGAGAATTTTCATTGAAAGTTCGCACCGCCACATCATTTTTTTTTTTTTGCAGTGGAAAACAATCTTTGTCGATGATTTTTGGAAAAAATCAAACCGGTACCGTACATAACCCAACTATACGTATCAGAAACCCAAAACTATTGTTCCATCAACGCACAATGTTATTCGCAAAATTAATTAAAAATTCCTTTTATGTAAATAATAAATACTTGTAGCAACTCGCACGTATGCACATATATATAAATATTAAAAAAAAAGTATCAACGAAAAAATTACGGTAGATATTGAATAAAGAAAAAAAAAAATTATGATTTATTCAAAGCAAAGGAAGAAAAAGGCAAAAAATGAATTAATAATTCTTCGTTGGTTTCGATTTAACCAAGCTTTGGCATAGAAAATTAACTGGAGCATAGTCAGAAACTGAAATTCGCTGGAAATTTGTGAAAGAAGATAAATTACAAATGCAAATGAATAAGAGAAAAATTACGCCAATCGATATTATTAAATTTGCACATTTTTTAAACCTAATTTCTTAACTTTGTTAAGCCACACCCATATCCTTAACTAATAAACGCAGTTCAATTAAAATTCTATAATACTAAATCTTAAATATATCCTAGCAATAAAATTTGTATTAATCTGCTTTTCGAAGAATTTTACGCATTAAAATTTAAGTTAATAGAAAATTAAAGCGCGTGAAAATATTTTCTCTTATTTAAAATTGCGTTGAATTGTATTAAACAAATTTATCGTATTAAAACAGTTTCTTGAGTTTTAACTACCAATACTGTAATATAATTTTTAAAAAAAATTAAGCCTAAAATAATAGGCTTTAGAGTTGTTGTTTTTTACCATTACCTAAAAAAAAAATTATCTTCCTTTTCCAAAATAAATACTGTACAGTATTATGAAAACTTTAACTACCGGTACCGTCGATTTAAATTACAAAATTATTATTGAAAATTATTCATTCGTTTTGTAAGTGCAAAAGTAGCCTACTTAAAAATTAAAGGTGATCAAATTAAGAAGTTTTCTGTCTTAAAAATTAAACAGCTTTATTTTCGGGCCACTATAATAGGCTACGCACCAAAAAAATTATTCGTAGTACAGGTAATTCGTTCCTAAATAATGTTTTGGATGTTCAAAAATTCAGATAAATTGATCTAAAATAACAATAATAACATTTATAAACGAATTAATTTATACTTATAACACAACTAAGAATTAAATAAAAAATAAAAGTTCGAAATATCAAATTGGAGATTTTATTGCGCAAGATTTTATTACTATCAATAATTTAGTATTTAGAAAAAAGAAAACAGTCAAACATTAAGGTGTAATTTTTCTTTCTTATCTAAGAAATAAAAATAACCAGCCCTCATCTGCAAATTTAACTTGGAAGTGCAATTTATATTTTTTTCGAATCAAACATTTTTACTGGAATTAATTTTAAAAAACAGAAAAAAATTAGAATAACATTTCAGAATCCAGTGCAAATGTTAACATAAAAACGTGAAAAAAGTGCAAGAAGATTCTATCGAATAAAAACATAAAGCAAGATTATTGATCAAAAACAAATTAAAGAATCAAAAGACGGGAGACGAAGCGCTGTTTGCATAAGGCAATAAAGTAGGTTGGTAAATATAGAACCTCGGTATTACGAGTTGGCAAATATTAACACATAAAAAACAAAACAATTATGAAGTTCAGAAATTGCGCCTACTTTTTTTTCTTCCTATTTTTTTTTTTTGTTAATGTTTTTGGAAGTTGCGTCATCGAGCGAATTTCTATTCCAAATGGGTGTGTGCGCAGCTTGGAACACTAATTACTTAATTGAATACAACTGCCTCCACCTCGCCGCTCAAATTATCCGAAAAAACCGCAAAATAAACAGCTGCGTATTAACATAATTTCATAAAAAACTATTTAATAAAAATGATAGGTGTAATAAAACGAATTTACGGATGTCATTTTGTTTTCGTTATAACTCTCCCGCCACCAAGTACACAAAATTCGCTCCGATCGACATCTAATTCTCGAATTTGAGTCCTAAAAATCAAAAATAGATGGCATCTCCGTTATTAACGTTTCCCTCGCCAAAGATTCGGTTTCCGAAAACTAAATTTAATCGCAAACGCAAATCGAAAGTCATATATTCAAATCGAAAACTTAACCAATAGAATAAAAGAAAGCAAACGTTGAAAGGATAAAAAGAAACGCGTGACAGTTTTCCAATTTTATTGTCGTATTCTCCAACCATCGCACGTCAGGTTGACACATAGTGAGAATTAACGAGCAAAAATTACATTTAAACAGCCGAGATTGTGCCATTTGATAACCGAAACGTCTTTTTTTAATTGTCATTTCGTCGCTTATTGATTTCACCGAATAACTTTAATTGTATAAAAACGAAAGAGAACACCTTCGATAAGCTTTTGAATTTACGTGTGCGCAGAGACTAAAACACAGTGAAACTATAAAACTGACGTTATCTACTGTTTTCAATAATAACAATAATTACAAACAATATGGTTTTCGTGAGCATAAGCAAAATGATCTCAAAAAGCAAAGTTAACGACGTATAAAAACATCTGTTGATAAATTGTCTGATTTAAGAATAAAATAGAAAGAAAAAAATATATATATAATTTTTTATATTTATTTTGATTATTGAATGACGTAAATAAGTTCGGCAATTTAAGAAAACAAATTTTGCATAAAAATCATTTAAAAAAATCGGAAACAGCTGTGCGCACTCTATTAAATATGAGTGATTATAAAAACCAAAATAAAACATAAATTGTAATAAAAAAAAAATTAATATAGAAATTAAGAATATTACACTTAATCATCAATTTGCGCGTAAAACTAAATTTCGAATACAGTAGGCCTACTTAATTAAAATTCGCGAACATTGATATTATAATAAAAGCCTGAAAAAATAAATGCAAATAAATAAACTACTGTATTATTGAAACATTTAATTTAACCAAAAATTTGCACATTAAAAAGTATGCAAAAACGTTCGCTTATCAAATAAAAAATAAAACAAACAGTTTTATTGTTTTGATAACAATGTTTTTTTTTTTTTAACAACCAAAGTAAATTACATTAATATTCCAAAATCTTCATTTTACTTAGCTAGTACACTACGTAAAATATTCACTAATTAATTACTGCATATTATAAATTAAAATAGTCTCATAGAGTCGAACATGAAATGAGATTCGGCAAAAGTGTCGAATATGCGCGTACCAAAATTATGTGGATCTAAGCGCAGTTTGGTTCGTAATTTTACGAGATTAATATTATTCGAATGCGAGAAAAATAATTACTGTATATTATGTGGAACGTGTGTCGCAATATACCTAGGCAATTGTACCACTCATATCTGGCGGCAAAAAAAAAAACAAGCCGCATTCACATAGAAAATAATAGAGTTTGTTTATCGTGGAATTTCATCGCTATCGTTGGCGTAAAAGACAGCAGCGTCGTCGCCGTCGCTGGAAGAAATCCGTTAAAAAGTTTTATACGCTTAGATGAAAATAAAGTAGGAGGGAAAAAATATCACTTTTGGTGTTGTCATGAATTGAGGTAGGGTAAGGAGTAGAGCCGATAGCGTCAAGCGATAAGCTCGAGCTGCCAGTGTTGCCCAGACCACATGTATTGCTAAGGCCGAATGTAAATATTTCCACGCGCAGAGTATATAAACGCTGGCTTTTCTATATGCAAATCGTGCCTGGATACTTCCCACCCGCGAATGAATAGTCAACAATAAGAATCAGCAGCAGATGCAGAAATGACATTCGCCCAATAAATTCCTAAGCGTGTTTGCAAATATAAAAAAACAAAATTTGCATTTTAAAAAGCTATTTTGCCTCTACCTAACCGCATTTTATTTATATAAAATGGAGTACTATAAAATGGAAATAAGGCAGAAATTACGTTGAAAAATATGAAACGAATTGTTTTATACACGGTGGCAAAGAAATTCGCTTTCAAAACTCCGCTATTGTATTCAAAATTTCAAATGGAAAGATGGAGGCTTAGAAACGTTGAAATAAACTTTAAAGCAGCATAAGTATAATGAATTTTTACAAGTTAAGATTTTATTGTCAGAATAATAAAAAAAAATCGCTTTTCATATAAAGTAGCTGGTTTTATTTAATTAATTCAAAAACAAATATTCGATGCTTATTGAAAAAATATGCATATTATTTTGATTAAAATAAAACCTCTATTTCAAGACCACCGTTGAGGAGTATGATAATAGGATTTACATAAATAATTAAGTACGTGTAGTCCTACACAAATTGTAAGGTTAGTGAAAGCAATAATTATCATTGATCAGCGCTCACCCATAAATAAAATGTAAAATTATTATCAACTTTTTGCTGGTAATATTGATATTACTAATAATTAAATGCAACTATTGTGTGATGGTTCAAAAGTTCAATATCGGTCGCACAAATTGTCTTAAACGCTCGTTACTTTGTGAATATCAAATTAGAAAAGATTTAGGAAATGTTCTCTCACTTTATTAAATAAGATTTCCCTATTCAAACAGAATATTCTACCAATCCTCTCTATCACAGTCTCGAAATCGAGTCAGTGACGATGTCGAGAAGATTACTGTAGATCGGGTAGACTACACCATTACAAGTAATGCTTTTTTTGTATACGCTTTTCTTTGTGCCTTTCGCTCATCATCTCTTAACATCATTATAAGCGCGTAGGGATCAATAGACCGGAAGTATTCTTTAGTAGAACCTTAATGAAACACGCATTTCTTAGGTTTAGCACAAAAAAAAACTCGATGAATATAGAATGCAATCCTGACCTTCTTAAGCAACGATCAATTAACGTTAATAGACTTAATATTCCTCGTGCGCGGGCAAAGCGTTTGCGATTGCTCAGTTGTATTTTCAAGTGCGAGTTTTCGAATAAGTCAACATTTTAAAAAAAAGTATGCCTTTCACTGCTAGTTTTTGTTACTAGATTGCGTGCACTATTTAGAAATGGGCAAAATTGTAGGCTAGATAATTTTGTAATTAGGTCATTGTAGCCTCATTCATTACTTCTGCATTACATTAAAGTACAAACTGTATTGAATCTACATTTGTGACACATTTTAATTAAAGAATAATTTTATACAGTATTTGAAAAATTAATAATACGCTATTGAGTAGATGCGAAAAAACGAATTTATTTCAAGTTTTAAAAATTGCTTCTGAAAAGTTTTAAAAAATTCAGCATCTAAAATTACTTTTTCCGGCAAATTTTTTTAATTATCGTTAAAGTACGGTACTCAATTTTAATTTGTCTTTAACATTAAAATTGCAATCTCGTATTTACGTCTAACTTAATTAAACGTATACATTCATTTAAATAATAATTGCAAATTCTAAAAAGCACATGTAGACTTGTTTTCATTATTTAACTGAAAATTCTTAATTACGTCGCAAATTGTTTTGATTCATAATCCAATTTTACGATAGAATTTTTTGTTCGTACATTTTCAATATAAAAGTAGATTAAACTATTGAACGAAAAAAAGAAATAATATAAATAATTCGGTCTCGAAACAATATTATTACAGTAGCAAAAGTAAATGTTTGCAAATGCTCTTGCAGATAATAATTGAAAAATAAATTTCGCAAACATTATTTTCAATAATTACAACCAAAAAATAAATAAATAAAAAATAATAAAAAAAATAGAATGATAGAATGATAGATTGTTTTTTTTTTTTCTTTAAAAAAAAAATTTAGAAATCGACAAAATGAAATATTAGAAAGTCAATCGTTCCATCTTATTCGAATGCAATTTCTTTTAATAATAATCTATGTCAATTCATGTACTCGGAGTATTATTTTAGATGTCTTCAAATATCTAACATTAGTGCATATATTTTTTTCTTCTTTCTTTCACCTTTATTGTTTTTGAAATTTAATCAAATCTAATGTATATTCTATCCTTTTTACTGCAACTAGAGAAACAAAGTAGATGTTTTCAATTTCCGATAAGAGGAAAAAGAAAAAGAAAAAATTTATATTTTTATTTCTACTCAAATTTCCATATTTTCGAGTTGTTTCTATCCATCGAAATAGAAATCTATAAAAGTCGTCATTTCGGTCATCATTTGAATGCGCAACGCTGCGTGACATCTAATTACTTGGCGTTGCAAATATATAATTACCCCCAACGAATTATTATTATTATTATTTTAGACGAGAGAAAACTCCCTGCGCATATGCACCCAGTCTTACATGCATCCAACACGCAAAATTAACGCCTTTAATATGGCGCATAATCGTATTAAGCGTTTAACGATAGAGAATGCGATGCTCAATGTTCCAAATAAAAATCTAGAAATGATTATTAAGTGACATTTGACGTTCATGTCTGCTGAATATTTCAGATATTTCCTCAATTCAAAGTGTAATTGGACGAGATAGAGAGAAAGAGAGGGCACGACGCATACAATTTCCATTTGACAGTCGCGACCCTCACGCGCTTCCGTCAAACAACGTTGCCAATCGATTTATTTATTATCATTTCGGAGCATTTGCGTCAATTTTTATTACCCACTAGTTTGCAAAAGCTAAAAAAAATACCTCCTGAGAGAGTACACTTACTGATACTTGGAAGAAAGAAAAAAAGATCAACTGATTTCTTCCCCCTATCACATTTATTATTTCTTTTTATTTACGAAAGCTCAAACAAGGCGTTTCGTAAAAAAAAAAAAAACTTACATCAAAAACAAGATAGCGTAATAATATTAATAATAATAATGAAAAATTAATTACTAAAATCGATCAACACTGTTTACATTGAGCAAGATTTTAATTAAATGTTAGTCGAGTCCATTAAATAATTAATTTTTAATTTAAAAAAATATTCCTGTAAAAGTATGTTTAAAAATAGTTTTATTAATAGGCTAGAATAGCAGGTATCACAAAAACTATAATAATTATTGAAGTAGATAAAAAATTAATGCAGTGCAGTGCGGTATATTTAAAGTAGCAAAACTACTACAGTAACAAATTAATATCACACGATATCTGTGCGGTAGTGATAAAAAAACCGCATCCCTCGATCTATTCTAATCAACCTATTGCATGTTTTCTCATCGAAACGGTTTTTTAATCAACATATTTTAACTTAAGTTTTAACAAAATTTCGAGTTTTTGATAAAATAGACAATTTTAAATTCTTTTTACAAAGAATAGGATTTCCTCATCGTAAAAAAAAAGCTAAGTATCAACCAAAAGTGGAAAGCTCACTTCAGTAAAACATTTTGAGGTTCATTACAAAAAGATCTTTCAGCAAAGCTATGAACATTTAGTTTAGTTTACTTAGTTAATGTAATTATGACCAATAGATTGCCGTATATACACGGTGTCAGTAAAAAAACCATACTCAACTGAAGTGGGAGTAAATCCTAATAATAATCAAAATAATTTAATGACACATGAAAAAACTTCAATAACTTTTTTAACATTTACCGGTAATTGTTCTATTCTGTGTTTAACATACAGTAATTATTTTCAAGATATTTTAAACATAGAATGGAACAATTATATGTTCAAAAAGTCCTTAAAGTAAAGTTTTCCATTTGTCGTTGAAATATTTTGATTATTATAAGGATTTACAAATTACTACTAGGCTTACTTCAGTTGGGTTGGATTTTTTAACGCACTTCCAACAACTAGAACCACTAACTACTACAACAAACGGTGCTCAATGGGCGATAAAATTATTACTAAATAAAATAAATAAATAAATCTTTCAGCAACCTTATTTTCTTGGTGGAAATTCCTAAATTCCTTAAAAGTGACGACATCAATTCGTGTAATTGAGAAGTTTAACGGTATAAAGAAATTGTGTTGCGATAGCGATTTATTGTATATCAACTCGCGCATTATTTTAAAAGTGAAACCAAAACAAGATTACGTGGGCTTTATCATAAAAATATAAAATTTCTGCGAATTTAATGGACTAGAAAAAAAATAAATGAATAAATAGCGACAGTTACGATACATTGACAAAGTTAGTGGATAGTTGGATGGTTGTGGGTTGCCAACTGGACAACAATTACGCCAAGAAGCAGCAAACTGTGTCTAGTCAACACATTATTATTTACTATTTAAAATTCTTCGCAACAAACTCATAACTTAACCATTTTTGTTGTTCTCCATCTATTCCCAAACGCTTTTTAGTATAAATATTTTAAGATTCAACGTATTAAGTTAGAAAACCGCCGAATAGTCTAGACGTCGATTTCAGTTGCAAAAAGAAAACCACTCGGCACAACAGTAGTCATGCTAAAAAAAAGCAGACGAATTTGTCAGTTTTACTTTAATTTATATTAAATTGTCGCTGAAAATTAGATTCTCCTCTTTTTTTTTTCTTCTCCCATTTTATTGAAACAAAAAAAAAAAACCCCCCAAAAAAACATACAACATTATTTAACCAAAAAAAAAGGAAAGAAAAGTTTTAATTAGATCTAGAAACCGGTTTTAAATTCCTCTCACCGTGCGTCGCTGCCATCGTTACCTTTCGAATCACCCAATCTCCGCCACCTGATTCGTCACTTTTTATTCCGTGGCGCGCATTCTTCCATCCTCGCTCTTCTAATTAAATCAAAGCCTAAACAAAAGCGGAAATTTGACCCGCGTTTGTTTAAGAGAGTTCAGCGAGTTCACGCTGCGCCGTCAATCTTATATTTATTCAGCGTGCACATCTATTTATTTAAATAGCTAGACGCTGACCTCTCTTTTGTTGGCGGTAACACCTCAGCTAGGAACAACTGACAGCGCGCCAAAACGAGATACAACTTTGAATACCCAAGTTGCTATCCAACTGAAGATAGACAGAGTGAAAGGCTAATTTGAGAAAACGCCGAAAAGCCTCAAACGAACTAAAACAACTTTGAACTATTCTACTAAACATGATACTTGAAAATGACGACCAACCTGCTAAATTGACCGCCTTTGTATTTTACCATATCAATTTTATTACAGCGATGATAAAAACTTTAACAAAACTTTATTTACAGTACATAGCCCACTTTAGCATTGTGATTTTTGTGAAGAGAATAGAGATAGAAGAGGTTATTTAAGAAACACCCAAAGTGCTATTGCTACCCGGAAATGCTGTAAACATAATACATTTTGTGTGCGGTTTCTTGTTGCATTAATTTTTTTATTATTATTATTTTTTTTTTTTTGATAATTCACTGTGCGCCTGACTATTAAAGAACTAGTTCTACTAGAACTTTTCATCGAAATAGACTTATCAGAAGTTTTCGTGGAAAATCATCTAAAATCAAGTTCTTCGATATAAATCAATTATATACAGTACAGGAAAAATTTGTAGTTTATAGTATTTAGTCAAGTGCAATTTTTGAAATTAAAAACATATTTATTAAAAATCGAAGACTTCAGTTCGAATCGTAGCCAAAATCGATCCGCATGATTTTTTTATTGATCATGTTTCCGCCACTTATAATAATAATTCAATACTACAACTGGTCGTGCTAGTTACCGTACAATCGCAATTTCACACAAGGGAATATAGTACAGTACGCAATTATTCACTAAAACACTCTTGTTTCTAAACCACCGTTGGGAGAGGCTACAGGTGGACTTCAAATAGAATTAAAAAAAAAGATTATTTTTATGCTCTTAAAACTTTAATTTAATATCTAAATACGTTTCAACTAGAATTCAATTATTAGAAATTTTAATAAAGCATTTAGAACACTTTTCAACCGCACTCAAGTGTTGGCTCACAAAATCATCACCTGCCATCTCAATGATCTTGAAATAGAGACCTCCATTGAAAATAGGATTTAAAACGGATGGTTACGGACTTGCAGTAGAGCTGGTCTACCATTGAAAGAGCATTAACATGGAAAAATTGAAAAGTCATATTTGAAGTGACTTCGAGAATTGAGTGGTCTTCAATGGGAGGTTTCACTGTAATACCGTACAGTGTAAACGACGAGTGCATTGACATGGAATTATTGCCTGAATCAGATTGATTTTTTCCATATATATATTTTTTTTAAATACTTGTGTTTCAAAAAAAAAAATTCAATAGACTTCATTGTTAAAAAAATGTATTTTTTTGTTAAAACTTCAGAGTTCGTATTATTCGTTTTCGTTTATGGCCTTACAAACATTTTCTTATTGGTTTTTTAAGTTTCATTCTTGCAGGTGCCGCCCATTGACAACCGTTCAATAGTAAATTACTGCAATCTAATTGAAAATTGTCGTCGCGTTAGCAACATTTTAAGCATTTCTTCAATTGAAAAACAAAAATATATAATTATATTGTACAGTACTTTAAAATATTTATTCATTACAATAGCCTTTAAGTGGAAATTGTATACACTCCAAAATATAATTACGCATTTAGCTCGCGTTCCTAACACATTGTTTTCTCTAGCAATTCAACTGGTAATCGATCCAAAAGTATAAAGTCTCTATAATTCGTCATTTAACGAGCACGCGTAACGCTTTAAAAATGCGAACTTCACAGCATTCTCTATTAAAGGAATGCATTGACGCCTTCTCTCCGGACTCTATACAAAATTAACTCTGCAATTCAATTTGCTATGTAATTCAATGGCCTTAACAACTCCAGTTTAGCACAATCGCGCTGAACAACTAACAAATCTAATCACTTTAAAGTGTTTTACAGTTAATAGCCATATTTTTAAAATTTAAATTAATGTCGTTAAGCGAGAAGAAAACCCTCGTAAGTTTCAAAAATTATGTTTGATGTCAGCATTATTCTCAAATTCTATCCAGATGCAAAAATTAAATTGCTCTTATAATTAGAATTCCCATTTCAATTCCTACCTTAAATATTTTAAAAAATAGAAAAACAATAAATTGTAGCTTAAATAATTTAATAAAAATAAAATATATACGGTACTAATTTTAATCATTTCTTTTTTCAAAAATAAAAATTCAAATAAAGTGCGCATTATGGTTTAAAACCAAACTTATTATGTTAATTGCTATAAACAATAATTAGGCTTACATAGTCAAGTCGAAACCATTTTACTAATTAACCGCAATCAGGATTGCATTTTCGGAGAATTATTCAATTTACATTTAAATTCTGCCACATCATATGAATAAAACATAAATTCTGTGCTGCTTCAAAACTCCTTTAAAACTGCTTTAAAATCATAGATAAAATGTTTCAATTTGCCATTATTGTTAAATTTTTAGCAACGAATTTGGTAAAACTGAAATCTCAGACAATTTTTTTTTCCATAATGTTTTCTATTCTAAAACCCAAAACAACAACATAATTTTATTTAAACAATTTTTTTTTTCTTAAAAAAGAAAAAAAAAAGCAACATAGACAAACATTTATTTGAAAACTCAAACAAAAAGTACAAAATCAATAAAATTCAAAGTAATGAATCCTCCATTTACCAAAAAGCTTTTATTCACGCAAAAATAATATGTAAGCCAATAAATTTTCTTTATATTTTATTTGGCTTTTCACAAATTATCATAGGCTACATTTTACTTGCACCGTTTAATTAATTTTCTGTGCATAGATAAATTTTTTATTAACATTAAAATAATATTAATACATGAATAAAAAGAAATTTTAAATTATTAACAAATGGCAATAAATAATAAAAGAACGTGTGCGAAAACTTGAAAGATATGAATAATGAGCGCGCGTGTAATTCGAAAAGTGACATCACGCCACACAACGCAATTGGCGCCATAATTTAGGCTGGCAATGTATTATTAAATGACAATAATTACGTAATTTGTTTGCTTGTTAACTAAAAATTTCATAAGCAATTAGCCAGTGTAAATACACGCGATAAATTTCCGCCGTTGTTAATGCGTCGTCCATTTATTTGACTCTAATTAAAATCGTGTGGACAATAAAAGTACAGTAGACATAGCGTTTCTCCAAAGCCAATTACACTAGTTAGAAATATCGCGCACGCGTATTAGCGAGTTAAACGATTGACGCGTCAGGTGAGGTAAAGAGAGTCCAGATGGCGTTCGCGACGTTTTCAGAACTAATCAAATTACTAATATCGTAAAAGCATAGTAAACGCACTATCAATTGCGGCGAAATGAAGAGCGAAATTAATACGCGGCCCTAGCGAAAGACGAACGAGCAAATCTCGCGCACTTAGCAGACGATGACGTTTCCTCTCAATGACATCCTTCATTAAAACAAGTGACGGACTTCATTAATGCTCGGCGCTAAACTAGCTAACAAACTTTTCCCAACTTTCATATAAAGTTGAGGGTATTCTCGTAATTATGATTGAGTTATGGCAACCTTAGCTTAGGGTAAAAAATGCTTTAAATTTCTCTTTAAAAAAATTTATGATAATTTAAAGATAAAAAAAAAATTGGTGAGCACTTACTCTCGGGTTTACACTCTGTAAAAATATTCAAATTAGTTTATCTTCGCGTAGTTGATAAACTTTAGTCAAAAAATACGTTATCGAAGCATAAATAAAATATTTCATGCAGCAAAATTTGAAAGCTAAAATATAATTCTATCTATGTTGATAATCACATTTATTTAATAAATGTAGCCTAATTATTTTAATAGAAAATGTCAATTTACCTACGCTTTAAACGCATAAATAATATAATTGATTAGCTTAAAAAAAATTTAAAAACACAATTTTTGTGTTGAAATATTCGTTCATACACGGAATTTAAAAAATATCAGAATTTCATTAAGTACTGGTAATAATAAGTAACCGATTTTTATTATTATTGTGATAAATTCATTAATGTACAGTAATTTAAATTTGCACGAGGCTGCGTTTCATAAAATAAGCAACCACACATTGCACAAGTGCTATGAGTGATTGCTCTCTCATGGAGCAGCCAACACGAGAAATTCTACTTGTAAAATTTAAATTATGGTGATCGCCAAGTTAACTGATACTGTTCTACGTACCACTTATTCTTTTATATAACCATGGTATAATAGTTAGGAATTTCAGAAAGGTAAATAATTTGTTCGTTAGAATAAATTTTTTAATAAAATTCTCACGTTTTATTAGAATACAGTACAGTATACACTATACAATAATCTAATAATACACTATAAAACGCTATTGATCACAAAACATGAAATCAATTTTATGCCTTGCGACGTCCATTAGTGATTAAATATGAATACAATAAAATCATCAATACAATTTTTCAGTGTAATTAAGTTGATTATACAACAAAACCACTAAATCCAATAAAATTATTATCGTATTACAGACTTGTTCCCCTAGTAACAAAATACGCAACAATAAATGATTAAAATGTCATTGAAACATTTTTGACCAACGTTACACAAATCACATGTATTTATGTTTTAAAACATAAATTAAATCGGAATTTTCAGCGAGTTATTTTTTCTAAATTTTTTTAATTTCCCCACATTTTTCCAACTGATACTACAGTCTTTTTATTATTAAATAATATAATCCGTAAAAGTAATATTACCATGTGCATGTACATTCATTAAAAATGGCTATAAGAATCTAGATTCCGTGACTACTTTTTCTTATTAAAATTTAAAGTAGCCCAACTTTTGCAAATACTGTACATACGTAAAGCTTACAATTTTTTTTTTTTGTATTAAATAAAAATGAGAAAAGTGTTTAATTGCCTTTCGCGTAGCAAGAGGTCAAACGCGCGCGCGCTCGGACAATTACGTCGACGGATTGTACGCGCGCTTTTATTACAGGGTGAGTCATTTAATTAACGTCATCGAGTAAGAACGAGTAAGATAGAGGTCGCCGTTGAGGCTAAGAATGATAAAGTGAGGTTGAAGCTAATAAAAGGAAGACAAGAAATCATAAAAGTGTAAAGTAGGCTCATCTGCGGTCGCTCGGAGGTTGAAAACGAATAAATTATGTAGTCACATAGACCCTATAGAACAAAGTTGATAGGAAATTGCGCGTGGCCGCAAAATATCCCCCCTCGCTCCACCTTCGAGCCGAAGCTCCTCCCACCCACTCGCCTCGGACAATTTAATCGAAAGAAAGTGGCAAATGAAGTCGCTTAAACATCTCCTTCACCCACACATTCCCCAAACTAAAACCAAAGCCATTTAGACAGTAAATTATTAACCCGCTGCAAATTTAACAATGCTTTTAAATCGCCTCCAGCGAATTACGAATTAACACACTTGCTGTTGATCTTTAAAAACGTCAACATATTCAAAACATATTTGTTAAAAATTATAATTATTATCGTAAAATAATGATGTTAAAAGTATTATTATTAAACGAGTAAACAATGTGGAAAATGTAAACAAAAAATTTAATACCGTAATAATTATTATTAAACCCCTAGAGCGCTACAATAGAAAATCATGTTGGTCGCTGTTTCAATTTCGCTAATAAAAATTTATTATATGATGCAATCTGTCTGTGTAATGACGCGAATTCGGTATAGCAAAACCATCGATTGTGTAAACTGCTCTCTTTCATCATCTCAAAAACAACTTTGAAATAAAAAAATAACGATTTTAAAACCTATAAAAATACATCTTTAATAATAGAATAATGCTACAGTAGCCTACACTTTTTATTTTTTTAAAAAAATATTTTATCGAATTTGCTTTCCGATTTTTAACCTTTCACTTACTTTTATTATCAGATTATTACTGAGCGCTTGGTATTTCGTACTATTACAATAATTTTAATGTACGGTAGCGGAATTTACTTTTTCCTAGTTTGGTAAATAAAAATTTCAGGGAAATTGATTTTTTTTTTCTTATTTTTTATTCCTATTTTTTGTGGCTAAGAAAAATTTAATATTTCTTAATCAAACTTAGTAAGTTTATATTAAGAAATTAAAGAATGCCTTTCTAGAAATTTTAGTGAATCTTTTTTAATAATTGTTAAAAGAAATCTGCAGAAAAAACCCTTATATTCGAAATAAATGACCCAAAGTAGAAACACCGAGTAATTAACTCGGTGTTTAAAAAAAACGAAAGTAAAAGGTGAGACCGTGGGATGGCAATTTACAACCTCATGGATAATTCAATTTTGTGGGAACTGCATTACCTAATAGATACTACTAATCTTTCATTTAATATAGCATTATGGTATATTTTCACTGAAACTTTAAAAAGTGCTATTGAAATTTCTTTTTTTATTAATCAGTACAAAATGTTTTGATATGTAGACTCGATCCCATTCAATCCTGATTATCAACACTACTGTACCTCCAAAATCTTTAAAGACCCTAAGACCGCGATGCCCGCAGTATTAGTATTTATTTCATCCAATTTGTTCTTAAAAAATTCATATAAACTTATAATAACTTAGTTGTACACTTTAAAAAATCAAATTTCGTTACATGAATGCATTCTATGTACATGTACACATCTTTTTTTTTTTTTGCAATTTTTAAATCAGTGTTACACAATAGTATTCAATTTCAGAAAACAATTTCTTAAATTGAAACTTTGCGCAGACTTGTTGAGCGTTTATCGAATGATTGGTTCCAAATCAATCAATTTCATCTATCGTCATCATTTTACAAGTAAATTGTTTCGCATTGTAACCGAAAACTAGGAAGAGAAAAAAAATCGATTCGACAGCGTCATTCCAAAATAATAATAACGCAGAAAAACATTAAGCAATGATTGACCGTATAAAATATCAATTGATGGTAATAAAAACAACAATCCTAGAGAAGTAAAATGAGCGCAAAACAATCCCTCTCTCGCCTCAACACACAATTGGCCTAAATAAATATCGGCTATCGATCAACATCATCATCGTCAACAGTTTCGCAATAAGCACGTTCACTGGGTAACTCGATAGCCTCACAGTCAATATTTGATTCGCACCGTGTGACACAAAAAAAAAAATCACAATGCGAATAGAAAAAGAAATGAAAAACCAGCATTTAAATTTGAATAAAATCACAATTTGAGACATGTCAAACCGTGCGTTTAAAAACAAACGATAAAAAGGAATAGAAGAAAAAAAAGCCCAACAAAATCAATAATATAGAAAAATAAGAAAAAATAACAAAATAAAGACAATATTATTTTAGTAATAACAAAAATTATTTTAAAACAAACACAAACAATGTCTATAAAAATAAATATTTGAAGACAAAAACTCATCGCAATGTTATTGAATAATGTGTTTTTAATAAGACTTTTAAAAATGTATTATTATATAACTCGACAATCCCATTAAATGTCGATACAACGAATCTGAAGAAAAAAGACATTTGGCTTCTGTTATCAAATTTTTGTTATTATATAAAAAGAAAATGCCAAAAACGTGATTTTATTAAAATTTTTAAAAACTGAAAATTAATTACAATTTGTCGTTTAGTCAATTGAAATGGTCGCTGCATAACACCGTCCGTAAATCCCCTAAACTCTTATTTTCAAAACTTTTGAGTTAGCGCCACCAAAGCAGCAACGTAAAGCTGAGCTAGTTCCCCAGAGTGTAATAGTTCAGTCTAGTTTCAAAGCCTCTTCAAAAGTCGGAACAGTAATGCTTCACCATTGAGGTCAACGGAAAGTATTTTTCTTAAAACTCATTTTATCAGAATTAAGCTCATGTCAGCTACCGAGTTCATGCACGATGACACAGAACTATTAAATGCAAAAAGCAACTTCTGTCTGTGCTAGATTAATTAATAAAATATTCCACAAATCTTAAAAATAATAAGGTAATTTAATTTGCAAAAATATCGATTTGTCAATAAACATTGAGCTAAAATATTACGTTAAAACCAGACTAAAAAAAATCGAAATTCACCTCGAGTCAAAAGTAACTTTTTCAAATCACATTAAAATCCAAAATAACGAAGAGGGAAGTTGTTGATATGTACAGTACATAATTTTTTTAAAAAAAAAAAAAGAACCATAAATTTATTTTTGGTTAAAATATACATTAATATTAAAACGATACGCGCGTAGAAAATAACATATCCGGAATAGACTAACGCTTTGAGGATTTATTAGTTATTTTCCGTGAGTAATGCACTAGCTCCAAAATAAAAAATATCTTCCTTTTCCTTAAAATAATGAAGAGTCTAACATTAATTTTTCGTTTCATGCGAAATTCATTTTATTCGCCAAAAAAAAAAAAATAAATAAATAAAAATAAGTAAAAAAAAAAAAAAATAGAGTGTATATCTTTTCGGCAAAAATATTAAAGACGCGAGTTAAAGAAAAATGAGTTAACGTTAGGGAGGAAGAGCAGAATAAAAAAGAAAAAAAAAAGGTGGCGGTGCGAAAGATATGATACGTGAGGGGGAAAGTAAAATACGGGATTAATTACTGCTTGCATCTAAACAGGCAAAAAGAAGCGAAGTTGAGAACGAACAAAAAAAAAAAAAAAAAGCGCGGCAAAAAATATCTAATAAGCTTAGTTTTCTACTCGACTTGATAAAAAATTATCTCAGCTTTCGGATAAATAACGTTAGCCGGTTCAAAAAATTGGAAGGTGTTGGACGAAATAGGGTTAACCCAAGCGTCAAATTAACTTAAGGCGGTTAACCCACCTACCTATATTACCTCTTCAATTACATGCAAACTAAATAACGAAAGAATTATTTTTTTTTTATTCCGAACCTTATTTTCTTTTTCTTTTCTATTAGAAAAACGCAATTAATTTAAAAAAATCAATAGTTAGAGAAGAACTGAAAAAGCATTCGTCGTATCACTCGAGTAATTCCAATCACGATAAAGGCTTAGTATTAAATTGTTCAGACACTGCATGGCGATGAATAGAAACTAAAATTAAAGAATTCGTCAAAATAAAACAAATTTCATCAAATAAATTAGCTTTTACCGCAACCGCTAAGCTCAATAAACAGTGTGCCCGTTGGTAATTATGTTATCCCAATGCTCTAAAGTTGATTATGTTATTTAAATTAATATTAAAAATAATTAATTATCTTACGCTTAAACTCATCCAAAAATAATCATAGCAAAAATTCTATGTGCTTAATCTAAATTAAAATTCCATCCACCCACGTGAGCAATATTTTCATCAAGTTAATAAAGAGTTTGTCCTTAAGGTGACGTCATAGAATGATTTTAGTAGATGTACCGACATAAGGTTCACTTCTAAAGAGTTCATTCAATAAGAAACTAATAGCGACTTTGTTAATAATTAACTCCAGCACCACAGTTTGCTTGCTATCACCTGATGCAAATTTTAAAGCTTTAAGATAAAATTAATATTAACACCGCCCATTTAAAATTAGTGTTTTAAATATAAAAAAAAAATTAGTGATTCTAGCGGTAGCATGTTATTCTATTTAAACATTTGAAAATAGGTTGTTTTAGGCTACAAAAATAATTTTTATTATCACAAACCTAAATAATCAACACATAAAATGCACTTGTATTGTGCGCAGCTTATTTCCCTGTGTGAGCCTAAGAGAATGCTTGGGGAACGCTACTTGCTCTACGCACAACAAAACTCAAGTGGGAAATCTTTAATATTCAATTTTATTTTAATCGATACAAACTTCACATGTAATAAAAGCTTTCTTCTACCGCCATCCCTTTATCATTTACTAACATTATTTTATCAAACGACGAGCAATATAATCTTCAGAAAACAAATACATTTTTTAAAAATGTCCTTGTTTTGTCTTAATTTTAGCACCTTCGTACAGTAGCTGTAAAATATTTTCCCTCAAAAAGCCAAAATCCGTTGACGGAAATTTTTTAAAAAAACCCCCACGAAATTAACACTCTTTCATAAATTTAAACAATGGCGTAATTATAACCGTAGTTACGCGTATTATAATATAAAATAATTATTTTTCTTACAAAAATAAATATAAAAAATAAATGCGA
Source organism: Polydesmus complanatus (assembly GCA_034692225.1). NCBI lineage: Eukaryota > Metazoa > Arthropoda > Diplopoda > Polydesmida > Polydesmidae > Polydesmus > Polydesmus complanatus. The sequence goes on along the minus strand of JAQGAZ010000580.1, from coordinate 22,987 downwards.
AATTACTCCAAGCGTTATGAAAGATAAAAATAAATAACTTGTTTGTAAATATTTCATATGCAGACTAGCAACAAAATTTTTTTAAAAATCAAATTTGAATATTTATTTACTTTTAAATCATCTCTTACAAAATAAATTGTTTAGTTTGCAAACCATAAATAATGTATCAATAATAATATAAAAAAATTCATAGAGCTCAGATAAGCATTTTTCCCCCTTTCGTAAAAAAATGAAGAATATCTGTAACGCGACCTTTTCACGTGAAATATATTTCCAAAAAAAGCAGACTTTAACAATTTGAAGCCTTGTGTAGCAAAGCAGATCTCACTATAAATGTACGGCAAAAAAATGATGACTTAAAAAATAACGTACACAGTATTAATATTAAAATCAACAAAAAAACATGAAATCCATTTTTTCCCCCTTTTTTTAAAAAAAAGTATTTATATCATTTCCATTATCTTTCAGTTTTTTAATCATTTTTTTTTTTATTATTTTATTTTTTATAGTCAGCATACAAATTTGGCAGCTATTTTTTTTTAAAGAAAAATATACAAATACATTCCTATATTAAGTAATTCAGAATACGTGTACATGTATACTGCATTTTGTCTTCTTCATTCTTTCACGTTCGTTTCCGCTTAAATGAATGCAATCTTCAGGTGAGAGCTTAAGGTAACACATATAATATGCATTTAGAAATTTACTTTTACGAGCTTCGTACCGTAGGCTTATTTGTACGAGCATAATGCTTTCAAGTTAATGCTCAAGATAATTTCAACGCTTTCTTCAATAATAAAGAGGAGGGGGGGGGGGGGGGGAATGATAATAAAGAAGGAACTGTCGATACAACGAAAAATTTGATTCGTTGTAAAAACACACCAAAAATCATTTATTTTCGAAAAGGTTCATTAAGTGAATTCAGTTATTATTAATATCAATATTTAAGCAAAAATTTGATAACAGTTATAAAATTTGATAATAATTCTGCATTTTGTTTGTGAGAGTAAAAAAGATAAATTAATTTGACTGCACTCGTTCAATGTTATTTCTTTTAATCCTAATAATGTACTGTAATCTGCTTGTAATTTCTAATTAAATGTCCGTTTTTAGACTAGATAAATCCCACTATTTAAAAGATTTGAGTCAAATTTTAGAAGTTTTCTACAGGTTTATGATGCCAACTCAATCCGAGAAGAAAAAAAAACAGATGCTATAATAGGCTAATGATATCACAATTTCATTTTTTCCTCAATTTTTCTCAATAATTTAGTCTTTGCTCTGAATTCACATATCATTAAAACGCCATCGTTGTATCAAAAACACATTCTCCACAAAATTCGTTGTATCGACATGTTACCGCCTACCAGTGCTACCATCCACTTTTAAATCGCAAATTTGCATGCACAAAGTAAATTCCAACCGCCCGCATGAGACAACTCGCGCGAATTCTCTGTTTGTTCAAGAAATTTTCAGAATTTTTTTCAAGTAAAAAACGAAAGAAAGAAAAATCAACCTCGGTGAAATTTGGCTTTGATATGTGATGAATAAGCGAAATGTATTATTAACATCAGTAAAAGTTGCGGGCCGAATCAAAACTCAGTAACTTTCGGCAATTTCTAAAGAATTCCTAACAATAATCCGTAAAAGCTAAGTTAAAAGAGTTCGTGCTTATTCTTTTATTCGTAAAAAAAAAAAAAAAAATTCCAAGAAAAAAAAATTAAATAGTATTTTAAAATAAAACTCGATAAATGCTTATAGCATTTTTTTCTTCTTCGACTTTGCAAAAGATAGTCACGTGACAGAGCCTTTAACAATAGAAACGAGTGGACAAAAGAAAGCGCCTAATGGCGTATTTTATAAGATTTTAAAACTATTTACCTTCTAACGTCGCCGAAAAGAAAGTAAGCGAAAGAACTAAAGAAGAATAAAAAGGAAAGAAAAAAGAAAGAAAAATCCAACGCGAAAGGCTTTAAACTGAGGAAAAGAGAGACAAATGAAGGCAATTGTGATTCGTTCAACTTCACTATTGATCCGCGATCATTTGAGATACCCGAATTCGGCGTGACCGATCAACATCAACGACATAATTATTATGAAAAACCTTATATTTCATCGACGACAATAAGAAAAACTCGGATGCTGCCAATTATTTATTTACAAATAATTTTCCTTCTTTCCATTCTGTTCCAATTATCACGTAAATTTCCGTAAATTGACGCTAATTCTAGTAGACGAAACTAATTAATAATGCATTCACTAAAACCTCACAAAAAAGAAATACACGTTAAGATCAAAAAAAAAAAAAAAAGAAAAGGAAAAAAAATAAATCGATATGATTTAAGATCCGAATCGATATATCGATCGATAGTAAACAGCTTTATCTCCTCTTCTTTTCCTTAATTTGATTTTAGGCGTCAAAAGTACAGATTAGATTTGATTGACAATCGCTTAATAATTTTTCTTCTCCTAAAACAAAAAAAAAAAAAAATTGTCGACAAGAATCAAACTAAAAAAGATGAAAGAGAAGCAAAAATCATCCGTCGACAGCTTAAAATACATTTTTTTCTCGACCTTTGATGACAATTCATCAATTATGACGTCACCGCAACATGCCACTGCTTGTTACGTTTCATCCCGTTCCAATTATTTGATCACTCGACGGTGTCAACGAAATGTTTGCTGTCGATTTAAAAATTATTAAATTAGACAAATCAACAAGACGACAGCCGTGTTCCTTTTTCCAAATTGTCTAATATCGATCCAAACCTCAACTACACCTCAAATCTAATAAAATAACGCTCAATCCGTCCAAGTCCCTACCAAACCATATCAGTACAAGCTTTACTTTGAATTCAACCCTTCCGAAAATGATAACACTTGGTCGGATTGTGTCGTAGAACATTGAGAAAAAGTGAGAAAAAATGGAATTTCTTATGAATAACGCTATTATATGCTTTTCAAATGCACAATTTAAGTCATCTGGAATTTGATAGCATCGATTTGACTATGTGCAAGTTTGAACAATAATTGTCGACAACCACAATTGCACATTTCCTGTACAACTTTTCTGGACTCCATCTTTAACCACTATCGTTAAAAAATACCGTACTCCAAACACAACCACCTTCTTCAAATATTAACGAACAAAAGGCATAGCACTCAAATTTAAAATAAAAAAAAATCTAAAATTAATAGATGGAAGATATTTTCTTTTTCAGATAATTTGCTTAGAATTCGCGTGTGCCATTCTAACGTCAATTTTTTTACTATACAGTACCATGGTATATATAATAAAAAAAAAGCCTTCATGTAGGCCTACCTACTTTTATTTGAAATTTCTTTTATTTTCAAGACTATTGGTAGCAATGCAAAAGCGATAAAAAAATGCTCAAAAATGACTAAAACTATGTATACGGTATATTTATTTTATTTTGATTGTGTTCATAATAGAACAATTCACTACTCAATACTATTATAAAATAATTATAAACAAACTACAGCATAATTAATTTTGTTTATAAAGTGCAATTGCCACCAGAGTATTTCGTTTTATTTACAATTTATTTTGTTATGACCTCACTTCGTCGTTACTGTAATTAAAAAGAATGCAGACAAATTGATATTGGCTATTTGTGAGCATTCGCGCTATATTTTTAAACAAGTTTTAAGTTTGGTTTGGGTCCTAAACGAAAAATCGTTTTAATTTAATCAAAAAAACTATGATCAAGATTTTGACGCTAAGTCAAAAGTTAGAAATCCAAAAGTATTAAAATTTAACTTCCTTAAAAATTGATTTGTAAAATAAAAATTGAATCAATCTAATTAAACTAATTATCCATTAATTTTGTCATTTGATACTGTAGAACCTCGATTATTCGGACATGTTTTATAGGAAAGATTTCTTTAAAAACGCAAAAAAAAAAAAAGTACGGTACGTTAAAATCGTCGTGGTACAAACAACGTTAAAAACGATACAAAAAACATAAATATAGATAAAAATATTCCGGAATATTCCTCCCCTTTTTTTTTTAATGAAATATACCGGTAAATAATTTCATGCAAAATTTCGGGAAGTTTTTGCGCATTCGGACCACCCCTGTCATTCATTACTCCGGATAATCGTGAAACACAATTTTCATCATTTAATACAAGCTAGTAAATGTAATTTTCCCTTGTTCACTTATAACGCCCTGCTATTGCCTTAAAATCATACATTAGTAAACTTAATCTAAATTGCAATATGAAAGAAAACGAGTAAACTTGATGAGTTTTCTTTGTGCTTCCTTCATCAACAATGTACTGCAATTGACTTATTTATGAAGCAAGTGCTGCAGTAATAGATACCAGTAATCATAAAAAAAAAATAGTAAGGGGAGAAAACAGCATTCGGAATCATCTTTTTATCTCTCGAACTACACGCTGTTTTGTCTTTATGCCTCATCATATTCATCGTGATTGAAATCATTAACAGCGACCGCTAGAGGTCTCCCGAAGACATTGTTAGCCTTAGTGATGTACGCCTAGCCTCTCCTAACAGCAGCATCCAATTGTGATGGACAATGACGATAAGAGAGCAGAATGTAGAAGTAGAAGGGTGAAAGAGCAAGTGGGAGAAAAACCAAAAAAAAAAAAATCTACAAGAAACACAAAAATGATAATAAAACGAGAAGAGGAAAGCGGCCATCTTCATTTTTTCTTTTTGTTTTCTTCTTCTCATCTTCTCCACGCTTTGTATTTTTTCTCCCCCTATTTCCGTATTATTTATTTTTTTTTCTATTTAGTTTTACGTATTTTTTGTTTGTTCGCCTGATAAGAAGTGAATATTCGGTTACTCACTTTCGACAGTGAAACGATTCATTATGATGTTAGAAGAGATGGCTAGCCCTTAAGAGTGAGGGGGAGAGAGAGACTCCACGTGTAGAGGGTAGAGTGAGAAAAAATATATATAAAAAAAATCAGGCCGACCAACCACTGTCATGTCAGACGAAAAAGTGAGAAAGAAAACGGGAAAAGTGTGTGAAGAGAGAGACAGTATCGAGTTATTCCCAAATGAGATGGAGTGAGAAGTCGACCACCACTCGCAACGTTCGCGTGTAGTAGTAGCGTGCCGAGCGTAACGCAAACGCGAGCGGCTCGGCTCCGATTGCTTGTCACCGCTTTTACATTGCGTCACGCTCAAACTCCAAAGTGAATATAACGTTACGTGAGGCGGTGCAAAATAACGTCGACGCTTCGTGTCACAACCCACGTTAACGACGCGCCTTTCGTAAACTCAATAATTTCAAACGAAATTTCTTATTAATCCAATTTTTGTTTTTACTGTTTTTTTTTTTTTTGTTCAATTAAATTAATACGTAATAAAAATATATATTGTAGGTACTAGTGTGTACGTCAAATGTTAGTCTTAATTTCTACTACGAGGGAATATGATCCGCGCTGTTTGTGAGCTTGAATGTAAATAAAACTGCAAAATAAACACAAGTTCAATATTTAATCTACAAAAATAACAGCAAAACACGTATGAATCGCTTTTGTTTAGAAAATATTTTAATTAAAATACGAAAAAACTTTTCGTAAAATAAACCGATGGTTTAGTTTGCTGGCAATTAATTTTTATATAAAAACTTCAACAAAAAAAAATAGGTTTTAGTTATCAAAATATAAACATTGTGGATAAAAATCAATAATTACGATGTTGCGGTTGTTACACAATAAAATTCGTTCAACAAGATAATATAATTTTTCATATACTGTACTGTCCAGTATCAATAGAAATTAATCTCCATTGTTAAGGCGGCGATGACAAATAAATAAGTACAGAAGAACCTCACTTAATCGGAATGTTGCGGGCAAACCTCATTCCGGTTAATGCAAGGTTCCGGATAAAAAATGTTGACCAAAAAATTGCAGGAAAGCGTCATTTAACATTTAATAACATCTGCAATCATGGCCTAAGCAATAAAAGAAATGCCTGTGGTTCGGTTTTCCCAAGAAAAGAAAAGAAAATTGTTAATGTAGGCTACTTATGTTTAAATAATAATAAATACTGTACAGTAGAAGGGGAAAAAACGCAAAATAATCTGGTTTAAAAAACACGAAAATGCACCGAAAATGAATTACATACACGAGTACGTTAGCTTTATGTTTTTGCTGCCGGAAATTACGACTGAGAAAGCAATTCCGTAAAACCCAAAAAAAAAACTTCCAACTAGCAAGAAAAATCCTTGATTTTCAAAAGTTATTACAAATTTGGGGAAATAAAAAACTGGTAAAAAAACAAAATTTCGAAGTTCCATCAAAAATATCTCGAATTTTATCGATTGATTTTTAGCCTTTTTATTTTCATATATTTTCTTTAATAGAAATACAACAAGTTTTTATGGGTTCTTTTTTACTAGGGTTTGTCAAAACAAGATGATTGTGGAGTCAAGAGATACAAAACATAATTATGACGGCTATACCAGTACCTTAAATATTTTCTTGTGGTATACGAGCAATAAGTTTTGACACTACATGTATCTACAAACTCTAAAGACATAATATAAAAGTTAAAATATCTCATAATTATACAGTGCATTCAAAATTTTAACGTCGTGTATTAATAGCATAAACGTTTAGCTCACGAGCCGCATTACGTGATGTAATCATCAATAAAATTATGTAGCGTGAGTAACCACAATTAATTACTATGCGTAATTATATAGGCTAGCTATTTGAGCATACGGAAATAACAATTGATAAAAACAATTCTAACCTAAATTATATTCGGCTAACTATAAAATACGTAAATGCCATCGCCAACATTATTTTGCCCTCAAAAATTGCGAAATAACCGTCCCACTTTCCGTACATCACCTGCGCACCGAATATCAATTGTACTGTACTGTAGTTTTAAAAAGCAAATAATAAAAAAAATAATAATAAATAATGATAATTTATATATTATACCGGCAAATAATTTATAACCAACTCGACTGAAATTCACATTTACAATAATGTTTACCGCAGATGTAAATTAACGAGCGATTCCAACCCTTAGGTGACAAATGAATAAATAAAAACGAAAAAAAAAATCGATTGAGCAAATGACATTATATCCATAAATGAAAGACGAAAAAGGAAAAAGAAAAAAAAAAGTGTATGAGTGGGTGGAAGGGTGAAAAAAAGAGATAAAAGCGGCGAATTGAATTTCCTACAGAAAGCGTTTCTAACCTATTTACCGATTTTAAATGCACTTTGCAATCATCTGCTGATGTTTTCCATTAAAAAGCGCGCAATTGTTTCTCTTATTGTCGTCGTTTCGAGTGTGTCTATCGGGATTTCTCCATCTTTAACGCCATTTTTCTCTCTTCCGTTTAGTTCCCGTCGTGACCTCTCGGTAAAGGGAACGGACGTCTACAAAATTCCATCACACTGCGCGCGCTTTCAAAAAATCCTACACGAAGTACAGTGTAGTCTCATTTTCTCAATTTAAATCTATTCGATTCTCCCTCGTACAACTAGGAGTTTACATAACCGTTTTATGTAAAATGTCGAGACAAAATAAAAAAAAAAAAAAACGAAAAAGCATGTAAGTGAACGCGAAAAAAAAAGCAAATCCCATCAAAAATCAGAGAACAAGTAAGGTACCCGTTAAAATAAATTTGTAAATTTACTGTACATTGCATTTTTTCCCCCCTTTTCTTTTCTTCGTATACTCTGTTAGAGAATATGGAGACGATGACCAGAATGGAAATCGACCGCAAAACGACTAATAAAAACTCTTCTTTAAATAGGTTTTAGAAAAGAAAAATACTTTTCTATCTCTCGTACAGTGAGTGTATGTAATTTTTTCCCCCCCGCTCTATCTTCCCCTTTCCAGTTTTCTCTTCTTATTTTAGAGATTTTGGAGCAGCAAAAGCTGAAATTGCGTTTTCCCCTTTAAATTCCAATTACGCTGACAAAATCAAACGAAATAGCTGCATAGACATCGGCTTTGTGTATAAGCGCGCCACCTATATTCGTTTGCGGCGTCTGCTATTTCCGAGATTTGAAAACGGCATTTATAAAGAAATTGCGGTTTTTCATGCTCAAATTTTTTTTTCTCTCTCACTCTCTTTCCTCCACTCTATCACTCCCAACACTCATGCTCCATCACTCTTTCGGCCCCACCATTGTTTCTCCCCCCCCCCCCCCCCCTCTTTTTCTCCTCTGCTGATGGGGAAAAACAGCGCAAATAAAAATCCTCTATACGAGTGGTGCAAGTTTTTGAAAATAACGAGTTGAGAAAGAAAATAAAGTCTTGCTTCTCGAACCTTTTGTCTTAGCTGAGCCTAGGTAACCCTCGTACAACTATATTTTCTATGTGCAAATCACGAGATAAAAACTCTTTCCGACCGAAAAGATACCTATTTCCCCGGCAAGCTTTCAAAATTAAATTTGTGCTTGAGTTAACTATCATAAACAAAATAGTATCAACTAGTATTTTATACCTCGGCATTATACTATTCTTACTATTCCAGAAGTTGAGATGGAAAATATCAAAACGTAAAATAATTACATTTGCGTAATAGTAATGTGTTTATATTAATAAGTACGGTAGTTATTAAAACAAAAACATTTTTTTTACACGTTTATAATAGCAAAGAAATAGTAATTAAATAATGATTTAAAAAAGATAATGCAGTATATGCACCGGCACAAATGCTACTACTGTATCTTGATTACTTTATTGTCTAAAAAAAGTATTCTTTTTTTTATCCATTCCAAAAATTCTGAGAGAGGTATACAGTATAAAAGAATATGTATTCAGTAATCTTCACTAATGTAAAACTAATTAGATAATGTATTCTAAAATAAATATCATAAAGTAAACACATATTGCATGAATTTCTAAAATTGTTTTCACTTAAGAGATTTTCCATTAAAACCTGAAACGTAATTATAAATCGCAAGAAAAAACAAAAACAAAAAAAACTCACTAAAATAAATAAACAGAGCGCAGACTTAATTCAAAACATTTCACTCATAGTAAACAAAATAAGATTCTCAACATGGGCCATGTGTTATTTGTCACAATTATAGGTACCGGCAAATAAGCTAATTAGATGGTTTCAAATTGTCTCTCACCTTAAGGCTTAAAAGTTATCTAATAAATCAATAAAAAATTTTAACAAATGATTATTTTCCTTAATATTAAACAATAGCCTACAATGCACAGCCAGATCTTGCTTCCCAAAGCATCATAAAGCAAAATGAGTGACATTGTACAATAGGAATTTATGTATAATGTAAATACCGGTATTAAATATTACTCGGAGTATAATATACTGTAAATGTGGCCAAATTAATACTTTATAAAAATTTACCTTTAATATTTACAAAAGATAACAAAAACTATAATGAAATACTTTTTACCAAAATAAATCATACGAGCAACTTCGAAAAGACTCAAAATGGGATATTGAAGTATGTTAAATACAATATTACCGGTACACATCCTATACAGTAGTTCAAGGTATGTTTAAAACCAAGATAAATCTTTTTTTGCCGTATTTTTTTCTTTCAAGATCGACATTTTGGTTTACTCAACAAATGAAATACACTTACTCGTATTGTTATTCTTATATTACCCTATTTTGGCTTTTGTACGATATTTAATAGACGCCCCAGAGGTAATTAGAAGGAAAGAGAGCGTAGGATACCATTTTTAAGTAAGTTAAATGAAAATGTTATTACGTGCTACTCGACTTATTACTTCTACTTATTAGTAGATCATCTTAAAACTTTAATTTTCGTAACTAAAGAAGTTCTCACAAATTCCAAAAATTAATCATACGTAGTATAAAAAGTATTTGTTGCATCATTTCGTAACCTGATTTTCCATCAAAGTTTTATGTCATTGTGAGATTCAATTCATAGGCTACCACACCCTTACATTTAGTTAATAGCCAGGTAGGTAGTTGTTGAGGCGGTGAGGTGAGTTGGGCGGTGGTGACGCTCGGGCATTATATTTACTTGCAATTTCCAAAGCGAAGCCAATTGGCACTTTGCTTTGCCAGGCAAACATCACACGTGCACGTTCGCACACCTAGTTCCAAGTGCATGTTATTCGACATATCTACCTTTCCAATTCCAATCTATTTATTTATTTAACGTTTTCGTCAATAACGAAACCACATTTTGAGAAGAGAAAAGGGGGAAAAAAAAATTCCAAAGCATATTCTTTTTCCCTTCTCCATCACCCACCCACTCCATCGTTACACCTACGCTGCACAATATCTGTCTGTGGATGCTGCAAAATCGGTTGAAAAGAGAATGAAGAAGCGCGAGTTTACTCAGCACTCGAATGTCGCCTGTATGCCCTGTCGTGCCACCAGAGTGCCACGCAATCGCTCACACATTTTACCTGTATAATTCGTGCGTATCAACAGTAGGTGTCGTCTCGACGTCGAGATCGAATGACGTGCTTTCCCAGTGTCAACATCCAACATTATTTTCTACCCAGACGAGAGAGACAGGAAGAGGAACGAACGAAAAAAAAAATAACATTTCGAAAATCGAATGAAAATCGATTTTCAATATCGACTACTGTACATGTTTAGTGCATATTGTTCGACTCTCACCCCTCGTCAAAATGAAGTCTCTCCCACCTACTCTTCAAAAAAACATCTTTCAAAAAGGAAATGAAACAAAAAAAAAATAAAAAATTTAAAAGTACTGTATTATGTTGAACTACTACAGAATTCAAACGTTTCGTAATATATTTTATTTTGTTAAAAGCAAAAAATATACAGTGCAGTAGGCATATATAACAAACATGAATGCCAAAGAATAAACTAGTTCGGTTGGCACAACAAAAAAAAACCGTTTTGTTTGTTTGTTTAGTTTTTGTTACCTCATCCTGACTTACCTAACTCTGATTTGTAAGGACAGCGGGAATATAGACTTAAAGTATTTAAAAAAATATATTATAATAAAGTCTGAAATGTATAAAACAATTATTTGTATACTGTATTTGTTTCAAAGTCCTTCACTTATTTACAATACGAATCAAAATGAGGTTTGAACAAACTTAATAAAATTTGAAAATCGATTTTGATCAGCTACAAAAATGTAATATAGCATTAATTTGTCAATTAATAAAATGTAAACTGAAATTTTTATTCAGAGTCAAACTTAGAAAAACAACAAACTAAAAAATATATAAAAAGGGGGAAGAGGGAATGTATTTTAATAGCATGTAGTTTATACTAGTAGTAAGAATAGAAAAATTTAGGTTGGAAGGATCCTACAAACGTTTTATGAAAGTCATTAACATTGCGTGCGTTGACTTAAAGTCGGTCTGAATGTAGAAGTGAAAGATTATTATACCACCCTATGCATTTGCATGATTATCCATTTACTAAAAATATTTTTTAAAAAAAAAATCATCTACCTTCGAGTTAATCAAATAAATGAAAAGGTTATATCGGAATTCCCAAAGTGCGTTGCAGAGAAATTTTAATTTTACGTTCACAGTTTGCCTTAAATTTTTCAAACCAATAAAATATTTTCGACATAAAATGTTCATACTGTATTTCTTCTTAAAAAAATTTGTGCCTCGCAAATTCGAAGCTACTATTTACTGATAATCACTAATTACAAATTGCAATCTTGGAATTCCAGAGAATCCTGAATTAACCAAGAAACAATCAAAAAACTAAATAATATAAATACATGTACCTTAATTTTTCTTATTTAAAAATACAAAAAAAAACAAACATTAAATCAAATTATCAGTATTATGAAGTGAATGAATAATTACTCTGATTAGAATAATCATATTCTAAATGTAAACTTTGCCATAGAGTTTTTTCAATACTTTTATAAAAAAAAAAATAGCTTTCAAAAAAAAAAAAACTGCAAACGGAAAACACGAGTTCCGCGTAATTAACCGCAAATTATGACTTTTTTAAAACCCAAGTTTTTTTAATCGTGTCATTTTTACATCTCAGCGAATAATACCATATTATATTAGAAGCGATTTATTAGCAAAATTATGCCACCGTAATGCGCAAATATCACGTAAAATTCACGTGAAATTGACAAGAAGCCCGATGAATTTCAATGAGAGTGTAAAGCGCGACATTTAATCAGTGACCAGCCCCTCCCGATCTTAGCCCGGGTTCAGATTACGTCAACCCATTTTTACCACCCATTCTGAAAAATACGCGGAGAAATCGTCGTCGTAAAAACGTCGCTTATTAATGTGGATAATGAAATTTCTATAGAGGAAAGCTGTAGGGGGAGGGTGGATAAAATAAGATGGGGCCGACGGGGAGAAAATGTACAATAGAGAATGTACGGGGGGACACATAATGTACCAAAGCTCTTTTATTGTCAATGTAAATCCATCCGACGCTCCCGAGCAAATCGAGCGTTTTAAATTCACGTCACATTTTTTATAAAGTCACAGGAATTTTTTTTTTTTTTTTTCTTCTTCTCTTTTTTCTTTCTCTCTCATTCACTCTCTCTCTCTATTCAGCCTATTTTTTTTTTCTCTTCTGTTTTTCTCTTCGCTTCGACTCTGAAAATAAAAATTCCTAACCCCACACTAAAACTATTAGCATTTAAAAACAAGGAGTGAGAGTGAAAAAATTTCCATCACGTTGCCCTTATTTAAAAATTTATTCTTTCGCTCTGACATCGCTTCTGTTTTATATATATACAGTATATATAAAAGAGCTTTCCCATTCATTCATTAAATACATAGGTGGATTTAATTAAATGCGAAATTTCTCTCTCACTCCACCAGTCTACTACAGTACTGTAGTAGCAGCAGCAGCAGCAGTCAGCTTCTTTGAACCACCCACAACAACGCGTCTCCAGCGATTATTCATCGTGTTCAATGCAGTAGACGTTTAATGTTACGTTCGCAACATTGTTTGCTATTTTAGTCCTCGGAACAAGTGCGTTAAGCTCACGTTTTTACGACCTAAAAAGTGCTCTTTTGTGTTTCGAAATTAAATTCCACCGCCATCATTTTAACTCTGACTCATCGGGGGCGCTATGACCGCCTCTCTCTTTCACTCCCGTTCTCTTCTTTCCAACAGCTCTTCTCTCTCACTCTTTTACTCTCATCGTCACCTTCTCAAATTCTCGTTGGAGAACCTTACATTTTAATAAAACAGAAGAGGAAAATAACAGCTTAGTCCGCATACTTTCAGTTATAATGCCGACACACGCGCCCCCTGGCGACTCCCCTCCGCACGAGCTGGCAAGAAGTTTATTTATTTAATGAAAAGTGTCTTAATTTGGAATAACTTGGCTGCAACTCGGGCTCTGCATTTGTGAAAGTTTCTAATTAAAATGCACTTGGCTGAAAGGGAGTGTTAGGGCGTGTATTGAGGTTAGGGTAGGGGCACTAGTGAAGCTGAATAATGCGAATGAGAAGCACAGTTGAGTATTACGTGTCAATGTTGAATGGTAAGATTGAAAAATGATAGGTGAAAATTGATAGTCAGAAAATGTTAATTAATGACCGAAAAATAGATTCAAGAATGAGAAATCCAAGTTTTGTTTTTTTGGAAATTAAGATAAATACGAACGAGGAAACTGCTCAGTTTAATCAATTAATTTGAAAGAGAATAAACCAACCACAAACTGCATATAAATTAAACGTCATAATAAAATTAAAATATAAAATACTTCTTCAAAACGTACTACATTTTACATCGCAGTTTAAAAAAAAACTAATAATTCCAACAAAATAAAAAAAAATTTATATTAGAATGTTTATCTGATTTACGCAACACTGTAAAATACTGCCTTACAATGTGCAGTATCTTGATTGTCATTATGGTTTCATTAACATAATCAAAGAACCCCCTAAAATGTAACGACAATAATTAATATTATCAAAATAAATTGTTTAAATTAGTTTAAAAAATCTCGTAAATTCTTTAATCTCAAGTTTTGAATAACTCATTTTTTTTTTATGCAACTAAAGAAAATCGTATTCAATATTTCTCCATAAAACAATGTGCAAACAAGTCGTCAACCGAGACTGTTTCTATTCCGCAACAATTTTAGAGTATAGTAGCTCTATTTTAATATCTCGATTCCCAGCAGTTTGATGCTGTCGACAAAAGCAATTAGAATTTCAACGCTGTAATTTCGGTCCACATCCAAGTGCTTCTACCCTAGGACAAGCAAAATCAGCTGTTCCCACCTCCCTTCGCTCCGCCTCAAGGAATAAAATATATAATAAAGAGACCGCCTGCGCAGACTTTAATAAATAAGAAGTTTGATTAATGTTCCTTTTGGGCATGAGTGCGTTCGCTCAGCCCTGTCAGCTCCATTTCCGGTCCTCGGAGAACGACTAAAATGTTGGTTTGATTCGCCCATATCAAAAATCTCCTATGTGTAGACTGCTAACGGCTCAAAATACAGAGCCTGCTTTAAAAGAATCACTAATTACAAATTATTATATTGTTCTGATAAAGAGCTACTTTAGGAAATAATTAAATTGCTACAATCACACGCAATAATTTTTTTTTGCAATCAAATAATCTACGAATAATTACAATAAAATAAATTCAAAAAAAAAAAATATTAAATATTAAAATTAAACAGCAAATCGCCTAATTAAGTTACATGTAATGCAAACTTGTGGTTCGAAGAAATAATTTTTATTTTTTTAAAAAAAAGTTCGGTTGATAAATGAAACACTAAGAACCTTTCAGACCCGGAACTCTTAACTGCATATGTGTTTTGTTAATAAAGTTAATTACTTAAGCTGAGATGAGGTAAACAGTTCCTAAGAGCCACCTGTACATTTCCTAAGATGATTAGTAGGCTCGGTTAAGTGTTAACTTCGATGAAGAAGAAGAAAAAAGGAGCTTCTTGTTAGAAAACATTATCCTCAACTTACAGTAATCGAAGAAAGAAACCCGAATCGACATTCACCAACGGACTACGTTTTGTCGCTAGAAAATTGCGATTCAGGTCTTTGAAAACGGCAGACAACCTTTCAAAATATCTCAAGCGGAAATGCAAAAAAAAAAAAAAAGGGGGGGGGGGGGGGGGGGGGGGGGAAAAAAAAAAAAAACCTCTTCGAAACATGTTAAGATAGAAAAGTAAACAAAAATTATGCCTTGATAAAAGCCTTTTAGAATGTAAAAAATGCAAACAAACACTTTGCATTATTTATCAAAACTTAAAAACAAACTACAATAGCGAAACTCAATTAATAACACTTAAAAGTGATTTTAAATGTGATTACTAAAATTATTAATACTGTAATTATAAAAGCGGCATTAATAGAATGCGCTACAAAGCGGTGTTAAGATAAATTGTATTAAAAGGTTAAGAATATATTTTCAGAAAACTCTTATAAAAGATTTAAAAGTATAGGCCTACCGGTACAAGAAAATAAATTGTAGGTTTAATCAGTTTAATGGTTTTTGTAGTAAAATATGCCTATAATAAACTTGACAAAATTAAAATAAATCGCTTGAAAATGAAAATGAGTTTTATAAACATTTTTTTAAAGCAAAAATCTAAGTTGTCTTCAAATATTTCTAGCGCAATAAATAAAAGATTAAAACAATAAACGAGATTTTTTTTTCTTATGATGTTTTAACATTCAGCTGTATTAGAATAAGTACATTAAAAAAATTTTTTTTTGAGAAATCTAATCACATATCGTAAATAGCTACACGCGCATCTCAGCAAAAATTTCTGAATAAAATTTATATAACCAGTAGGTAACTAAATACGCCATAATAAAATTTATCACGTACAATACGATTGATGGTAATTTAATTTATTCGTCCTCAAAACGTGACATCCTGCGTATTAATTTACGACGACATAAAATTCAGAGCTACCAAATTAATATTACCGACTGGCATTTCAAAAAAACATTAATAGAAAATATTTATGAGATCGAGTAAACAAAAACAGATATCAATTTTACAATCGATACTGAAAACTAATACAAAAAAATAATTACAGTAAATCAAAAAGTATAAGTCTAGAAATATTAATTAGATCTACTCTTGAAGTCATCAAACATTTTCAAAAGCAACCATCAATAACCAAAAATAATAATAAAAAAAAATATTCTCACGAAAACATCATCAAACCCTACGGTAAAGTGTATCGCATTTACTAATTGAAAAAAGAAAAAAAAAATTCCTCGAGGGAGAAAAAAAAAAGCTCTGAAAAATCACATACAGTATACTGCACCTATTTAATTTCATTCAAAAATTAGCCTTTAGAAAGTGAATACAATTTTAAGAAAATAGCTGCAACATCTCCGATAATAATAATAATAAAAAAAACCCTGTTTACTTGCTTTAGTAATTCGTCGAATGAGATTTGGCTTTTCCATTCGAGCATCTAATTTGCCGCCATGCGTTTCCACTCCAGCATCACTTGATTCCCCGTCTTCTTTCACCCTCCCCCTACTGTACATCACCCTCATCTACACTACTTTTTTTTTATCATTCTCAATACAGCGATGATATTTCTTGTCGTTGCCGTCGTTATAGAGAGAAGAAGAAAAAAAAGACGAATATTTAGAAGAGAAAGAAAAAACGACGGAGAAGATGTAACGTATTATAGATTTTCACATATCAATCTTCAACTTAAAAAAAAAAAATCAGCAAGAAAGAAGAAAGAAAAAAAAAGATAATAACAAGATTATCGATTATCTCCTTTATATTTTATGTAAATAAAATAATAATCGCTGACAATACTAATATTCCAAAAAAAAAAAATCATTATATTATAATAATTTTTTTTTAATTATACACGCGTAGGCCTATGCAATTTTGAATATGTTGTAAAGCGTTGAATATAACACAGCTTTCAACTTTATTTATCCTATTAAATGCAAAATTATTTCTGAAACAATGATCGACTTACTCGTATGTTTATTTTAAAAACGTTGCAAAAAAAGTTGAAACTGTCAAAAGAGAGCCAAAAAAACCCCCCTCTCCGAACATAAACAAATGCTTTAGAGGTTGAATATGTTAACGCTGGAAATTAATAAACGCGTGAAAATAATTGCATGTTTTAAACTACTTGTAAGTAACCTAATCGAAATAAAGGCACGCAACTTCAAACGTTAACACTCCCATTATTGATAATCAGAAGCATAAATAAAATAAAAAGTAATGCGTAAAGAACTTGTTTCGTAGCAAGCTTTTACTTCCATTCTTCTAAGTCAACAACAAAAATTAACCGTCATTTAAAAAAAAAAAAAAAAAAAAACATTGATTAAAGTGAGCTACACATGTTCTTAAAATCCGTTTCAAGTCATATTTGTCGTAATAAATTATTATGTTTTTAAAAAATACTGAAGTAAAACATTCCCAATATACACGCTCGTGCATAAAAAAATTGTTCAATTAAAAAAATATTGTGTTAATTTGATTTGCAATAATTACCCATTAGGATTTGAGATGAATCGAAATAAACCGGAAATTACATAAATTTTGAGCAAATTCATAACGTGATAAAAAAAATAATAAAGTGCACTTAAATCCATCATAATTGTTTTTAAAGCCACAAGTGCTAGAGCTAATGTCATATTATATTAATATTGGCTGTCAAAAAAATTTAAGTACTGTAACGACAAAAAATTATGGTATGCCTAATAATTCAATTAAAAATTGCCCACTTGCTTTCATTCTGACATACTTTTAACAAAACAAAAAAAAAAATCAATTACCGGTACCAGACAAAGTAACAATAGCAACCATAAAATAATTATATCGAAATAAACGCGCCATAAAATGATAAGTAGCGAAACATTAGTTATTTAAAATTTGCAATAAACATATTTCAAAATAATAATAATTTTTTTAAATTAATTTAGCTAATATTATTCTTAATGAATCTTTCTCTCGAAAAGCAATTTTCGCAATTTTTATATAATCGACTTTCAAACCAAAATGCATAATACTGTTCTGCGAATTGACAACTATATTATGAATAAAATATTCATTCATATAAAAATAGGAGTACATGTACTGTATTGTTTTTCAAATCCGTGTTTGAATAACGTTGGGCGTGGTTATGACGTCATATAGCTCGCTTATTTGGCGCCACCCCAAAAAAAATTTTCGAAATTCAATAAAATGATCGAAGCAATGAAACTCACTGTACAATAACTTTCTCAATACAATTAAATATTTGACTTCACGAAATTCACTATATACTGTAGTAGGCCTACAACAAATTTCAATAAACGATTGATTTTCATTTATGCTCCTAGCAACCCCTCATTCTAATACTGTACAGCTGTATACGGACAAATACTCGGATAAATATTAGTTTGCAAGTAGGTTTAATGAGCTTAGTTTTGCCTTTACAGTACGCACATTAAAAGTAATGAAATAATAGACTTATTTAATTTCGATTCGAAGTCATCGAGGGAGATTATTTATTGTGTTGTATTAGACATTTGTCATGGCTTTCACGTACGTCGCTATATTTATTTATTTGTCTAGCTATTTGTGTCGTCCAAATTATACTGAGCATTTTTTTCCTCCAACCCTTGATAGGTTTGATGAATGACACCATTTCAACAGAAAACTTTTATAATATTTTTATACCATATCGTTATGCCTGGTTTAGACAAGTCGAGTATCGAGTTATCTCAAGAGCAGACTCGCCTAGCTACAAATTATAATCAGCAAATTATAGAGTTTTTATCACATTGTCGTAATTAAAATATGGGTAAACTCTATTAATACTCTATTGATAACGTAAATGCGTCAACGTAACCTTAAAACCAAAGTACATTTTATATTACATGTACTGTAAATATTATGTAAATATGTTTTACTATAAATATCTTTGAAAGCAATAATAATAAATTCAAATAATTATTAATTATTACCAAATGTTTCCTAAATAACAGTTACTTTAATAATAATTAACACAACATTAAAACTTAAATTCCAAAAAGTACACTGGTTAGGCTATATCGTTTAGCGGCCGCCGGATACGTAATTGCTATACGATAAGATAAAGCTCTTCGTTATTAAACTGAATTTTTAGAAAACTCGTCTAATTCTTCTAACGAAATACTTTATCTCTGTTTCTATATCGCGCACAATCAATTATATAAGTCCGTGGAAACATTTTGTTACCGCTCAGTTTCCACTTAATCGCAACATCTGTTTAAAAACGCGGATCGATAGCCAGTTCCCGAATGTTCCATCCTCCTTCTCTTTCTTCGTAATCTTCGCATTTAACACCAGCACTTTCGCGTACTCACCCCCCCCCCCCCCCACTTCATCTCCGTCGTTGAAAAATCTTAAAGCAAATATTATCTAAAACAAGCGTTCAAATTTATTGTTATTTCCCCCGAATAGGATTACTCGGCGAAACATTTGATTATCCGAATTTAACAGATTTTTCCCCTCTAAACATCGTCTTCCATCGTTGTTTATTAATAATATTTCTTCGCTTGGAGAGAAAAGGATAAAGCGTAGAATATGCGCAATAAAACCATGTAAAAACACAGCCCAAAAAAAGTCCTCCTTACCATATAGCCTACTGCATGCAAAACGAAAGTAATCAAGCGCGAATTTCGCGGAGTTAAAAGAGCGAAAACAAAAATCCCTCAACTTAAAAGTTGCAGGAAAAATCTTTGCATCATCTTTCCCTGTTGAAAAGAGAAACGTTTATCGACTCCACCCACGAGTAAACCCACCGCAACACGCGTTTCAAACGCCGAAGGGAGAAAGAGGAAGGGGTTGGAAAAGGGTGGGATAAGAACGAAAAAAGAAGGATAAGACGGATAAAAAAAAAAAAAAAGAAGGACTTAAAGTTGAAGTTGATATGAAACTGCTATAAAGATGAAATGGGAGAAAAGGGATGAGATACAAGTGGGTAGAGTGACCGCAACCCCCACACTTCATTCTCCACCAACCCTTACAAGTTAAAAAGAAAAAAGAAAAAAAAAAAAAAAAAATCGCCAAACACACGCATACACACAGAGAAAAAGATCTATAAAAATGTTTTGACTGACCAAAACATTAGGATCTTCTCTCTCTCGCGCAGCTTTGTTTTTACTCCTTGTTTTTTATCTGCTGTAGTTTCTACCAGATTTCTTAATCTAGATTTAAAGATCTATTAGCCATAAGAGCTTCTAATACTTACAAAAAAAATATTTAGAAAGTCTTTTCCGAAAAATATTTCAAAAAATAAAATTCTAAAAAAATTGTGGGCATGCGCAAACTCTACCGGTTTTCAAATAAAATTTATTTAGTTTAACTAGTCAAATCATACTCCAGTATTAATTATGATTGTAATCATCAGTGGTTCAAGGTAGTGGGCCACGTGACCTCTGCCCATTCACCAAAGGAAACTCCCCGCTTTGTCATTACAATTTTTTTTTATAATAAAATTCATCGATGACCTAAAAGTGGACACTCTTCAATGAATTTTTTTCACTTAAAATAATTGTTATTTAATAATATTATTCGTAAAATATTTTTTGTCATGGTAAATCGTTTTTCGCTTTAAATCTTTGAAATTTTAATCCTTTTTCGGGAGGGGGATTTAGGAAGAGCATCAAAAATTTCAAGCGAAGTATATCACGGTGAATTTTAGATACGTGCGCGAATTTTTGACGGATAGAAATCTAGGAACAAAAATAAAACAGAACGATACGGTCCTTTTATTTTGACCATACCGAAACGTACGAGACGAAAAATTGATTTCTGTTTAAGACGTTTTCAAAAATGTCCGCAAAATTCGCAGTGAGAGAAGGAAAGAGAGAGAGAGATCAAAAACAGACGTCAAATATTTCTCCAATCAACTGGAAAATAACATCCTCGCTAACATCTCCATTTATCAACGTCATCATCATCGTCTGCAAACACAATCTCCATTTTTCCTTTATTCACCCAAATCTTTTCATCTTCAAATATCAATTACTTTTTCTCGTTTTCTCCATCCATCTCTCTGATCGAAATCGGCGAGAGGAGTAAAAAGAGCGCGCGCAATTTCCAATTATTAATTAATTAAAACATATCTTTCATCAGCAGTGGAGGAAAACGGGGGCTATTAAAATTTCATCCTTAAAGTAACAGCAACAACGACGAGGAAAAACGCCTAATTTATTCCAAAATAACGCGGCTCGTTGTAATGCATTTAACTAATATCTTGCACATTCTCCGAATAGAATAATTAAAGACGGGAGTCGAGAAAACGGTGATGACTTAATTAGGTCAAAATCTTGAGCACAAGTAGAACCTTACTTCTTCAACTAAATTATGTAATTAGTATTATCTTTAATGCTGTTAATGTTTGACCTTAAGTTATTAGGAAAAATGTTTCCCTTAAAAAAAAAAAGGAAACAAAGCCCAGAAAAATATTTTCGAAAAGAGTGTTCCGCAGAGTTATCTAGAAAATAAACCGTGTCTCAAGAACTCGAATAATCTCTCTTTATGCGTCTATAGACAGACGAACAACCTAAAACAAACTCTTCAGTAAGCCATTTGCAACGTAATCTGTTGACAATTTTTATCTTGAATATTTTAACTGCACTGTCCAATGTAGTAGAAGCCTTCATAATCCTAATATTTCAATAACGCCGACAGTTGTTTATTTATTAATGGTAGTGTCAGTCAAATTAGGTAAAAACAATAGCGGTAGATGAACAAAGATAATGGGGCCTTGCAACAACCTAATTAGGGCTTCTTGTATACAAATCGCAACTATTCATGAACATTGCAGATTTCAATAAGTCTGCAGAATGAAACCGAATTTATAAATTGATTTATTGTGCAAGAGGTTGAAGTCATAATACTGCTAGTCTGGCAAAAGAAAGGGAGTTAATCTTATACTGTATAGGTCTATGGGCGATAAAATAACGCAAAAGTGTACATGTTTCAGGATAAATGTTAACTGTTGTACATGCATAATTATATGCACTAATATGAGTATTAGTCTGCCTGACGGATACTTATACTGTACTTAAAATCTCCAGTACACGGATACACCTACTACAGATAACACGTTTACAGTAACAAATACAATAACATACTATGATTGTGTACAGTATTTAGTTCTTGTTTGTTGTTTTTGTACCATTATATAGCCTACAATATTTACTCAATAAAACATTCTTTGTTACTGCATAATCGATTTTATCAAATATTTCAATTAGCGGTTAATCAACTGTCTATTTATAATACCGGTACATAATATTTTCCGCTATTTTGTATATTATATACCGGTATTATTTCGTATGTCCGTAAAAATAATGCGGCACTTTTAATAATTAATATAAATAAAATTTAGCCCCATACTGTATCCGTTAAATAATACTGTATCTATATTTAATTTTTATACGATTTTTATTAAATATAAAAAAAATACGGTATATAAAGTTATTTCTCCTAATTAATTAATTAAAGAATACATGTATCAATAATTAATTAAAGAAAACATAAAGATGCCTTTAAATGTAATCCTTCTATTAAGTGAATCTTTTTTGTTAAAAATCACATATAAACGTTTAAATATAGTACAGTGTACCGGTAAATAAAAAATATGTAAATATCTTAAGTCAAATATTTTCATGTAAATACGAGTAGAATAATATTTAAATTCAAAATCAAAGAAGAAGCGCAGGTGAATAATTCAGTAAGCGTACAAGCCAAAACAAATGAACCAAAATTTAATCCTTTAAAGCCTTTAACTCGATTCAATTAAAGGTAGAAAATCAAGTTTTAAAAATTTAAAAACCAATTATACTAAAATAATAGTCAACAGTAGCTTATTCCAATGTAGAACTCTTTCATATTTTCTTAATATTAATGCATTCAAAGTGTTATCCTTTCACGCTTATACCTAAGCATAAAAAAAACATGCTCGAAGCAATATTATTGTCTCGAGTTGAAAGTGATTAAATAATATTATACACCCATACCCTGATATACGGCCCCTTGATATACGGCGTTTTGCTATAACGGCTTTTATTATTTACGACACT
>JAQGAZ010000579.1:0-53877 GCA_034692225.1 Polydesmus complanatus | reverse complement strand
AAAAAAATCCATTTTCCTTAAAAATTGACTTAGTTATTAATTTTTCAAAACTATACTTTATCTTTACGGACACTATACAAAGGATTTTCATAAAACTGAATTTATTAAAAGCGTAAGTAAAATGTATATTTAAAATTTTTAATGTTGGGTTTCCTACAGGAGAAAGCATAATTGTCTTTGTTTTACTTCTTGCATTCATATTAAGTTAATCTGTAGCTAATGAACAATCAAACATGTGATGATGATGAAGATGATGAAAATCCATCTTTATATTGTCTGTCTAAGATGCCGGGAAGAAAACGTTATCATTATGAAGAAGCGGTGTCTAAACAAATACCAAATGATTACAATGGGTACAATAATTAATTGATACAGTATATTTTAGATAATTATGATAAATCAATTAAAAAATTTTTTTTAGGACTTTTCTAGTTTTTAATAACTTATTGTATGGAAATTGCGTAACGCTTACCTTCATTGAAAGTAATAAAATTTTTAGAATACAGGTGTGTTTTTGAACTCGTGGTACAAACTAAAGAAGGTAGGGTTACCAGGAAAGTACCTACCGTGTTAAGAGAGGCCAACTTGTAATCGCATTCAGTTACGCGTAAATCCACTGCACCGCATAGCAGACAGACATTGCGGTACAGCTTGCTATTGAGTGATCTCAGAGCGTTAATCAGGGGCAGCATTCACTAGGTGCAAACCCCATAACTCTTATAATTAAACTTCAAATACATTTTCTTTTTTCAGATTGAATATTGTTTATTTTTTACTCCTCCACCTGCCCTTTCAATTTAAATTACGAGTTCAAAACACTTACCGGTATATGTTGAGGGCTAAACCTACTTATATAAGCACCAATAACAAGGCTTCTGCCTAATCCAAACTGATTCTACTGAACCAGGTTAAACTAGTTTTGCTTAATCATAACTGGTTCTACTTGAAAAACAATTCTGGCAATACCTCTTCCCTCCCCCCCCCCCCCCTAATAAAGCCAGTTTGGCCTAAGTAATACTAATTCTCTCTAAAAGTGAATTTAACCCGCAACATTAAATACTTAATTTTCTATTTAATAAATTGTTAATCCGTTTCCAAAATTGTCTGAAATTATAAAAACAGAAATAGTACGGCATCTTGAGGTTTTTGAGATAGCGATTATTCATGAGACGGGAAGTATTCCTGTTTTTCAGCCAGAAAACATTATCAAGTTTAACAAATATGGTTTAACACAAATTTATGTAGCTGTGAAGAATGTAAATACCGAATTAAACTCAAATGATTTATTAATGATAAATTATTGATAATTAATGTATTATACTCATAGATTATTGTGGAACATCCATCTTGGTTAATACAACACGCATGCGTGGACCAGTCAATATCGTACAAATTTAACAAAAAGAATATAAAGTTTAACCCATTACATTTATCAACTTTCTCCTATTCTTATGAGGTCTAATAAATTAGGAAACAAATTGGTTTAATTTTCTGATAATAATAGATATTTTTTTCAGCAATTATTACTAAAAACTTTTTTTTTTTTTTTGAATTTACTTTTTTGACACCTTAAAAAATATACCAGTACCTAAAAAAAAATTTCATGAAAATGATGAAAAATTATTAATAAATAAAAAATCAACAACAGCTGAATTTAAAAAGCTGGATATTTATAACACTTTATGAGATAAATTTAATAAATAAAAATCTATTTTATCCATTTTTACAGGCTTGTTTAGATCAATGTGTGCATGAGTTGACTTTAACCTACTGCAGATGTATTCAACCATCTACCATGACTGATATTAACAAGTTTGGTTTACCTATCTGTACTCAGTGTGAGCTTAATAAAATATATTATAATAAAAACTAAAAAAAAATTTTTAAAAAAACAAAGAGTGTCTTTATTTTATAAATAGATTGCAACAAAATTCCTAAAGAAAAAAGGGACAGTTTGTGTCAGTGTAAACCAAAGTGTCAGTAAGTTGATTTGAATTTAAAAACAAAAATAAAAAAATACTCACATTTTTAAAAATAATTTTTTTATAGAACAAAAAATTTTAAGATTGAAAAATTAATTTCTTATCTAAATGAAGATGCTTTCTATATGGTATGTGTAAAAGGAGTTAAATAAACTGTTTTATAAATTATAATTATAAAAACAAAAAAAAAAATGTATTGAAAATTATTACATAAATATAAATCCTACTTACTTAGGGCAATGTCATTCATGAAGGACTCGTGCGTGCTACCAATCTTTCTCAATTAGATAACAAATTAAAACTTTTAATTAAACAAAAAAGGTAAATAAAAATTAAATAATGCTTTAATTAAAAATATTTTTTAATGACTAATGTAAAACCAATTTTACTCTAATGGCAAGACAACATATAAATTGAACAAACTGTGTTTGATTTAACCTTCCTTTGGCTCCTAATACATAATTAAATGCTATTCTTTTTTTTTTTTTGACAATGAGTCAGATAAGTAGTACTCCCATTTAAGTCAATAGTGAATGTGGAAAACCATTTTAAAATCAAATTAAATAAAGAAAAGCTGGACTTCAATTGCTCTTTTAATTTAATTTAATTTAATAACAATTGTCACGGCTCAGCCGTACTTGTAAATTGATTTGATGAATGTATGTAAATTAATAACTCTATCAATCAATGATACTTCTCCTCAAAATTTTATAAAATATATACGTACAATCTCGCCACTCGATCATTTACAATAATTTTTATAGCAAAATGTTTGTAGTTTACAAAAAGTAATTTGACATTAAGTAATTTTCTTTGCCAATGCATTAGTGCGTATTATTACTAATCTTATGAGCAGACAGCTGCCTCACAACTTAATCAATTAAAAAATTAATTTCAAGTTTTGAATTAATTTCTAAGAGATTGGATATTATCTCTTGAAAGAAAAAAACCTGTACTAATACATCATTTGACAATTATTGTTTCTAAATCAATGCCATCAACTCAAGTAATTAAATTAATAAGAAAAGGCTGAACCTATTGGATTTTTCTTCCTAATAAGAGCTGATATCGAAATTCTGCTAATGGGCGTGAACAGTAATGTGCCTAGGGGCCATCTAATAACAAGGTAAAATTTGACTTTGAGGGTCATCTTCAAAGTCATAGCAACTCTAACTTTGAAACAGTTAAAGATAGAACAAAGTTTTCAATTAGAAAGTTGTAGGGCATAGCCACATTAGTCTAACGGCACTTCAGAATAAAAATAATAATAACTGTGTAAGGAGATGTTTTATTTACTAAGTATTAACTTGCCCCTGAATGTTGCACACCAGCATTGCTTAAGTGTATTGCACGTTGCTTCCAATATATGCTTGTGTGAAAAACTCAAGGGCAAATTGACATTTTGTAAGTGAAATATCCTCTTAAACAGAAACATTATCTTATGTTTTAAAGTGTATTTAGACTAATTTGGCCATGCCCTACAACTTTCTAATTGGATTTTTTGTTCTATCATTAACCGTTTCAGTGTTAGAATTGTAATTACCCTGAAGATGACCCTCAAGGTCAAATTTGACATCACCATTAGATAGCGCCAGGGCACATTACTGTTTAATCCCATTAGCAGAATGTTGATATTGGCCCTTATTTAGAAGAATAATCCAATAGGAGCAGACTTTTCTTCCACCACATAAAAAGTGTTTGACAATTTCTTTTATTTACTGTTTAGTTTATAAATGCAATGAGTTCTATTGGAGGCATATGGGGCTTATGGATTGGCATTTCTGTTACCGTGCTCATTGCTTCGATATTAGACCTATTCCATGGAACTAACCATATTCCAAATAATAAGACATTATGCAGACTGTGTGCTTTTATTAGAAAATCTGTGTGGAGAATTATGATCACTGTTGTTATATTAATTTCTTTCTATCAAAGTTACTTAACTTTGACAGAATATTTAAAGTAATAATGTATTCAAAAGTTATTAATTTTAATTTGACTAATGGTTTTAATCATGAACTAGCCACCACGTGATGCAGATAACAACAACTCAGAAGCAAAAACTTTCTGACTTTCCTATGCCAATTGTGTGCAGCCAGTCTTTGTTTCATGTAGATGATAAAGAACTCCAGTTAAATTTAGATCTAGCAAATAAGATTAAGTATATTAACCAGGTAAACAAACTACGAGTATTTAGAGAGATTTTGATTTTAATGTCTTTTAGATATTATTATTCATAGCCCAGTACCAGCATTTAATTACTGCTTTTAAATAATTATTTATATAATTTTTTAGGAACCAATATATTCACGTATGAAAATTTATGCTTATAATTATACGGATGAAGAAAAGAAAGCAGTGTTACCCAAAGCTAAAGATTTTATCTCTTCTTGCACTTATAGAACAGTAGATGGGAAATGGTACAATTGCACGTAGGTCTAACTTTCTTTTATTTGTTTTATTTTTTTCTTAATTTAATGTTTAGTAGCATAATGAAAGAAATTATTTTCAAATTTCAGACAAAAAGAATTTGTAAGATTTTTAATAATTTAAAAGACGCTTCCAACAAGTTTCTCAATGGCAAACAAATGTGTGACAATATTACGCGATTCTTATTTAGGTTCTGAAATTCAAGGTAAAATAAGTTTTTTTTATTTAAATGTGATATCATTGTAAAAAAAAATCATTTACATTACAGAGTTAGTTTTAAAATTAAAATTTCCAAAATATGATACAATTTATCATGGATATCCTATGATGACCAACCTGGTATTTGATCCTTTCTTACTGTATCCATACATGGACGGGTATCATAAGAATATAGCCAAAGCTTTTCCTGGAGATAACATCAACATTAAATATTCTTTGGTAAACGGATTAGTAGGAATTTCCAAAATTGATTTAATAACAGTACCGGTATTGCCCTTTATTAAAAAAAAAGACTGAAACATTGAGACTTCCAAAACCTTATCCTAGCAACTGCGTTAACGAAATATCCATTTATCCAATTAACTTTAAGGAATATGAGTTTTTACAAACTGATTTTAATACAACGTACAATTATAAGGTAATTTACGAGCCATTACTTATTTAAATTAAAAAGCATACACTTTTGAGTCACAAAATTACATTTTGGATTTACACAGATTTGTCTCCAACTATGTCAAGCAAAACAAATAAGTGACTGCTATGCATTATTTGCTCAAAACGACAAAAGAAATATTAATTGTTCCAAGTTCATTCTTCCACAATTTATGGAGTCAAATCTATGTGGATGCAAAATTCCTTGCAAGTAAAATGCTCAAAAATGAAAGTTAATTATTTTATATTAAATTATTTATTTATAATTTTATTAGAAATCAAAATTATGAATTCGACTTTACTGGTACGAAACACAAAAAAAATGTAAATATACATGACATTATAGGTCTGTTCGTTTGCTTTACCCAAATGTAAGGCAAATTCATGAATATGACGTCACCAATTCGTCTCATTACGATAAGTTTTGAAACTTGCAAACGGACGCTTTTTTAGTGAGAAACGGGATTGCGCATGCGCATTGGAAGCGTGGGGAAAAAGTCTGAGAATTTGCTGTGAATTTATAAATATAGAAAACGTAAAATATAATTTCTATAAATGTCCTCACTGTTAGAAAAGTTGAATTCATTTTTAAAACAAAAATTTTGACAAAATTTTACTTGGTCAAACGCTGACGTCACATGACATTCCAATCCGAATGGCTATAAAGCATTGCATGTCCAGTACATGGCAAGATCCCTCTTTAAAGCAGACGAATGTAATTATCTACTCCTCCTCGCGAGGAGGAGTAGAAAATTCATAATGCATTCGGTAATGCATTATGCTAACGGACGCGATGGCAGAGAATGCATTCGAGCAAACGGACGCACTTTTGGAAAAAATGCGAATAATTATAGCAAACGGACAGACTTATTGCTTCATAATTATGGCGTCATTTATACAGAGTGGAACAAAAGTCTGAGTTTTATCGATTTTCTTTCTAAATTACGGCTGATATCAAAATTCTGCTAATAAGAGTAAATAGTAATGTGCCCTGGCGCTATCCAATGGTCATGTCAAACTTGACCTTGTAGCTTATATTCAAGGTCATTACAATTCTAACTCTGAAACCGTTAATGATAGAACAAAACATCAAATTAGAAAGTTGGAGGGCATGGCCAAATTAGTCTAAAAGCATCTTAAAACACAAGACAATGTTTCTATTTAAAAGGATATTTCACTTACACAACATTAATTTACCCTAAAAGTTGCACACCAGCAATGCTTTTTTGCATTGCACTTTGCTTTCAATTCATGTTGGGGTGCAACTTTCAGGGGAAAATAATTGAGATTTAGTAAGTGAAATATCCTCTTACACAGAAACATTGTTTTATTTTGTAAATGCCTGTAGACCAATTTGGCCATGCCTTACAATATTATTTTCTAATTAAATATTTTATTCTATCCTTAACAGTATCAGAGTTAAAATTGCTATGATTTTAAAAATGACTTTCAAGGTCAAGTTTGACATTGCTATTGGATAGCGCCAGAGCTCATTACTATTCACTTTTCTTAGAAAAATTTTGATATCGGTCTTAATTTAGAAACAAAATCGATAAGATGCAGACTTTTCTTCCACCCTGTATAAATACTGTATATATTTATACTTTAAATGAAACAGGACCTTTTTCAAAGACAATATGAGAGTGCCTCTGAATTATGCGATTATTTGACGTAATTATGCTTCATAATAATAATAATTTATAATTATAAAACCAGACCTGATCTATTTTTTTTTATAAACTTAGTGAGGGAGAGGCAGTGGTTCGTATTGATAGTGGTGCAGGTACTAAAAAAGTCCTCACAGAAAAACCTACAATTGAGGTCCAACAATGGTTTACATCAATTAACATTTTTATGAGAAAACTTTTAAAAATTGAATCTTTTATTTTTTTATAGCCATTTTCATTAGTGGGAGAAATTGGAGGTATCTTGGGCTTGTGGATTGGAGTATCCATACTCTCCCTTTTCATTGAAATACAGAATATTTTTATAAATTTAAAAATGTTTCTATTTGTTGTTTTAAAATAATAAGTCAAGTGCATTATCACGTCATTGAAACGTCACTTAAAACAAACTTTAATACTTTAAGCATTCCCAAACCAAATTTAAGTACATTAGGCACCACTAAAACCGTTTGTAAGTACTTTAATGGTCACTAATAACAAATTTAAATACATGTACTTTTTAACATCACTAAAATCATTATTTGTAAAAGTACCCTAAAATTAATTGGATGTACTTTTAAGTGTCGCTAAAAACAATTATATATTTTAACAATAATAATTATATAATACTGTATTATATATTAAATCATTAAGTTTTAATGATAGTATTATTTCAATGAGATATGCAATAATAAAACAAAGAATTGTGCAACAGTTGGTTTTATTTAAACTTAATCGTACATTAACACCCTAAAGCTAGAAGTAGAAAAAATATAATAATAATTATGTCTTACTTTAAGTCGAATTTCTGTCAGGTGGTAGACGTGACCTCTTTAGATGTAATAATGCGATTTTTTTTTTCCTTCATGGTTAACCACACCCTTGAGCTCATTGAAGGCGTTTACCTCTTTGCTAAAAAAAAAATAATAAATAAAATGAAATCAGGACATTGGAAAAACACTGGCTTTAAAAAAAAAAAAGCAGAAAAACAACCACAGAAAATTTAAAAAAAAAATAACTTGCGACTTCCGCCATTTTAAATTCAAGTTTCCTTTCTTTAACATCGTTTTCCATTCGAGGAAGTTAAGAATAAAACATTACAATTAAAAGGAATTTCCTTTCTAACAAAAAAAAAAAAAAAAAATTGAACTTAATTTTAACGTAAAATGTTTTTCTTTCAGTAGAAGAAGTTGCGTTCATCAAAACCGCATTGAAAAGTTTTACTCCTAAAAAAAATTTCGTTACAGTTGGTCAATCATGTTGTTCTTTGGTTATTTCGCGCCGTTTCTTTTCCTATTAGCTAACGTCAATTGCAAAAATTCTTTTGGAATTTCATTTAAGAGCTTAATTATTGACACAAAATTCGATAACTTGAAAAATGTTGAACCCAGTGTTTCCACTTCCTGTTATGTCAGGCGACTCAACTCATCCCACGATTTCTCCATCACGTGCACAACGAAAGACAACTGCTACATCAAACCATACAAAAATAGTTTAATCCTCTAATGAAGGACTTAGATAAACCCTGCCAATCCATTGATAAAAGTAAGCCACTTCCGGTCAATAGGGTTAACCAACTCAATGCAGTTCTTCGAATGTTAACAATGGTAAATTATACTGTGTGTGACGAATTCCAGTTCCTTGAGACTTTCCATGCTTTGGAAATCCAAGGTTTAAATTTGGGACAATTCTTTCTGCCAATTTCGGCAATTGGAAATTTTAAAGATAGTCAATTGCCAATTGCGGCGTATTGATAAGAAGGCCTTTATCTATTTGGTCAACTTGACAGCACTGCTTTTACCTAACAACCAACTAACTCTACTACATAAAAACGTATTTAGAAACTATTTAAGACTAACGGAAGTGAGTGTAAGTCGAAATGAGTTGAAGGAATTTCCTCCCATTGGCCATCTCTCAAACCCTCAACCTAAGTTCCAACTATCTTAGGTACTTGGGTGACTTTGGAAGGATTCGCGGGGTGAAATCAATCAGATGGACATTCATAGATTTGCGCAACAACAAAATCACCGAAGCGTGTAAAAAGAATTTCGTGGAATACAACTCGGACTCCATCTCTTATTATTATTACTTAGCGATGAATCCTCTTAAATGTACCTGCGAAAATATGTGGCTCAAAGAGGCTCATGCATATATTCACATAAAGATAGAGGATGTGGAAGACATTTCTTGCCATCCCATGACCACAGCTAATCCTACCAGTGATATAGCTGTAGATCATGATAAAAACATTGTAAAATGAACATTTTCTATGTGAAGCCAACTACACCGATAGTACCCGTTAAAAAAAGCTCTAAAGGACCCGATGAACGTTCACTCACAAGACCACGGATTCTTATGTAGAGTGACATTCCTTAAGAATTTTAAGTCCACAATTTGTTTCAGTTCCAACTGTTTTAAGTTGTTGTTGTGCACGTATAAATAACTTAAGTAATTCACGGAGAGAAAAGCGTAGTTTGCTAAATACTTTAAGAGGTTATTGGCCAAATCCAAAAAAGACAATTGCTTTAGATTATGAAATACTTCAATGGGTAAAGTTTCTATCGAAAGCATTAGGTTTGATAGATTCAATGTTTGAATTCGATAGTATTATTGTAACAGTTAGTTCACTTAAATTGCTAAAACTAAATGAACCCAATTGAGCAATAGAGTTTATATTAAAATCGAAGGTAATTTCGGAATGCCTCAACACATTTTCGTAAACGAATTGGTTAGGAATAACGTCAATAAAACATATTCTAGCAATTTAAATGCCACTTAAAATAAATTAAATGTGCTTTAATAATTCTTTTGGACTTGTTTTTATCAACAGTTGAAAGGAATAAATTAATGCCCATTCTTGAAGACAACATTTTAGTTATTATATTGAGAGGTTTTCTGCACTCCAGTCAATGGAGTGCCACTTATAATAGTGTTATTACGTAAACAAATGCACTTTTACAACTTCTGCAGGCTATATTTCAACTCTGGGGTCGCTGACAAAAGAAATGCATAAGACCGATCTTGTGGGTCGTTATGGTTCCTAAAACTTTCATTATGACCTTCATGGACGTAGGATGCATAGAAAGCGAGTTATCAGCAAAAAATTGATTACAGTGATTGATACAGCGAAAAATCAATTACAGTTAATACAACTAAATTTAAAAGTTTTTTTGCCTTTTAGCTTAAAACTTCTCAATTTAAACTTTTTCTAGAAAAGATGAATTACTCAATACATCCAAAACGAGCCAAAATATAGTAGAGTATAATTTAAAAGTTTTTTTTTTATATAAGTCAAAGATCAAATTTAATAAAAATTATAGTTTTTTCAAAGCTAATGGATATTTTTTATCGAATGAAAAAATGTTACTCCGGTATAAATACTCGTAGAATTTTTCTTCATTTCCAAAGAGGAAGGGGAAGGATGTTGATCAGTAGCTCCGTCTCTGCTCTGGACCAAGTCCATCTGGCTCAAAATAGACCCAGGAAATGTTTTTGGCTTCTTCTCATGTGTCTAGGAGCACTCATGGCCACCTATCAGATGCTCAAACTTATAGAAACTTATCTTGAGTAAGATTTATGTTTATTTATTAAAAATAATTCAACACATTTGAAGTTGTCAATTTAAATTTTTTTAAAAAATATATATATATAGAGGTTCAATGAATGAGTTT
Organism: Polydesmus complanatus; assembly: GCA_034692225.1. Classification (NCBI taxonomy): domain Eukaryota; kingdom Metazoa; phylum Arthropoda; class Diplopoda; order Polydesmida; family Polydesmidae; genus Polydesmus; species Polydesmus complanatus. Next base: position 43,479 of record JAQGAZ010000579.1, on the reverse strand, counting down.
GAGGTGGAAGTGTTGGATTTATTTACATTTGATGTAACTTACTGCACCAAACATTTAAGTACAACTGATTTTAAGAAAAATGTACAATAACATTCTCAATGTTTCATATTTTGTTTAAATCATAATAATTATTTTGTAATCATAAAATGATAATGTGTAGCTTTTAAGCAACCAAACATGTGATGATGATAAAGAACATCCATCTTTATATTGTCTGTCTCAATTGACTGCAAATGAAAGATATCAAAAGAAAATCCTATTGGTGTTAGATCCACAACCCAACTACAATGGGTACCAAAGTGTTAATAAAAATTATTACTGTATACACATCATTCTTTAAATTAATTAAATATATAATAATAATAATAATAAAAATGTTGTTACTAAAACTATTTTTCTCCTTTTTATTAGGAATTTTTTGGGTTTTAATAATTTATTGTATGGAAATTGTTTAACTGTCACATATAATGAAAGTACTAGCAAAATTTAAATATAAAAAAAGTATATCAGTTAACAAAAAATAAAAACAGATTTAACAGTAGATTGTGCTATATTTGAGATAATGATCGTTCATGAAATGGGAAGTCCTCCTGTTTTTCAGCCAGAAAATATTATCAAATTAAATACAATTTCATTAACAGAAGTATATATAACTGTCAAAAATGTAAATACCCTCCCTTGGAAGCATTTTTTAATGCACAATTTACTTTATAGTAAACAGTCATTATTATTATTAAAATTATACTCGTAGATAATTGTGGAACCTCAGCCATGGCCATTGGAAAGTGCTTGTGTAAACCATTTAACACGGAGCAATGATAACACATGGAATGTAGTGTATAACCCACTTCATTTATTACCTTACAATTATTATTCTTATGAAGTAAAAATAATTTAGATTAAAATTTCCAGTTTGACGAATTTAACTTTTATTATTTCAAGAGTTGCCTAGATCAGTGTGTACACGAGCTGACTTTGACCTACTGCAAATGTATTCGACCTTCTTCTATGATAGAAATTAACTCTGAGGGTTTACCTATATGCACTCAATGTGAAACAAAACTTGAAAAGATAAATCTAATGATTGTGATTGTAATGATATTGATTGTGCATTGCTTTTTTTTAGATTGCAATAAAATTCCTAAAGAAATGATGGAAAATTTATGCCATTGTCAACCTAATTGTCAGTAAGTTTTTCCTTTTCTACACTTTTTTAATGTTGATTAAACTTTTTTAAAAAAATATACAGGGTGGAAGAAAAGTCTGAGTTTTATCAATTTTCCGGGTCTTGTTTAGTTCACGACCCAGACCGATTTTAAGACAATTTTCAGCGCACGCTTTCGAATGAATTTTGTCGTACCCAATTTGCAGCCACAGCACGTGCTGTGCTTGCAATAAAATCAGGCTTGTTCAAAGCATCACATGATGATTTATATTCCCGTTCTTAATTCTTAAAATGAATAAACCCGCGCTCCCCACGCTGGGAGGCACGGGTAGCCGATTAACGATCGTGTGAAAATCGGTCTGGGTCGTGAACTAAACAAGACTCAATTTTCTTCCTAAATAGTGGCCGATATCAACATTCTGTTAATGGAGGTGAATAGTAATGTGCCCTGGCGCTATCCAATAGCCATACCAAACTTGACCTTAAGGGTCATCTTCAAAGTTATTACAATTCTAACTCTGAAACTGTTAATGATAAAACAAAACATCCAATTAGAAAGTTGTAGGGCATGGCTATATTAGTCTAAAAGCATCTTAAAACATAAGACAATGTTTCTGTGTAAGAAGATATTTTACTTACAAAATGTCAATTTGCCCCTGAATTTTGCACACCAGCAATGCTTACTTGTATTGCACGTTGCTTCTAATACATGCTGGTGTGCAATTTTAGGGGCAAATTAACATTTTGTAAGTGAAATATCCTCTTACACAGAAACATTGTCTTATGTTTTAAGATGCTTTTAGACTAATTTGGCCATGTCCTACAACTTCCTAATTGGATATTTTCTTCTATCATTAACAGTTTCAGAGTTAGAATTCCTATGACCTTGAAGATGACCCTCATCATTGACATCACCATTGGAAAGCGCCAAGGCACATTACTATTCATTTCCATTAGCAGAATGTTTATATCGGCCATTATTTAGTAGGAAAATCGATAAAACCCAGACTTTTCTTCTACCCTGTATAAATACAAAGTTTTGGTGTTGGATTTTAATTAGGAGAAAAATTTATAAAACCCGAAAATCTGTTTCTTTTGGAAATGAAGATCTTTACTTGGTGGTAAGGATTAAAAAAGTTGAAAAATGATATAAATTTTGGGATATGAACATACCTTAATTGATAATCATACTTGTATTCAACATTAACTTAGGCTACAGCATTTACTAACATGCAGCGATATATTCCGGAATTTCTTCAATTAAAGACTGATGGTACACCACCTTTAATTAAAGTACATAGGTAAAAACAAAACACTTTTTTTTAAAACTGTTAGGTTGCAAACAATCTAATTATAATATTTATTTTAATGAAAATTGTCCAACAATAAAGAAATTAATTTGCATGCTTTGAAATGATTTTGTAAGAGATTGGATGATATCCAAAGATATAAAAGGTGATAACATATATCAAGCTCTGTCTACAATTGTTTCTACTTTGCAACCATCAACTCAAGTAAGTGTTATAATAATTAAGTTTACAGCATACCTTATAACATACCTGTATAAATTTATAATCTGACAAATTTCTCCTTCCATTGTTTTAGTTGGAAAATGTGTTGAGTTTCATAGGTGGCATATGGGGTCTATGGATTGGTGCTTCTGCTAGTGTGCTTATTGTTTTAATATTGGATATTTGCCCTCAATCTAACAATATTTTAAATAACTGGACAATGAACAAGTTTTTCTTTCAAATTATGAAGAAAGTTGTGTGGGGCATTATGATCACTGCTATTATCTTAATCTGTTTCTATCAAAGTTACTTAGCTTCACTAGAATATTTAGGGTAACATCTAATTATTTTTTTTCCTTTATTTGAACACAACTAATACTTTAAACCCCAAAAAAAAAAAAAAAAAAAAAAAAAAAATAGGCATCATGTTATACAAATAACAACAACACAAGCTCAAGATCCTTCTGATTTTCAAATGCCAATATTATGTAGCCTGTCATATTTTCATGTGAATGAAGAAAAACTCCAATCAAACTTAAATCTATCAAAAAAGATTAATGAAATGGAAAAAGTAAACACACTTATATTTCAACATATTAGTATCATAACATATTATTCATAATATCATAAAGTGATTCGTGTGGTTTTATAGCAGTACAGTAAAAGTAATATTAGATTTTTTTATATATATAATATTATAATGTTTAGCGAACATTGAATTTGCGTATGGATATATACTTGAATAAACTTACGAATAAGGAGAGGAAAGCAGTTTTACCCACAGCTAATGAATTCATCTCTTCTTGCACTTTCAGAACAGCAGCTGGGAAGTGGTACAATTGCAAGTAGGTGTTCATGTATTTTATTTTAATAAGTTAAGTATTCAGTGTTTGGAGGGGTAGTAAGAACTAAAAAATGTTCTCAATTGTATAGAAAGAAAGAATTTGTGATGTCTAATAGGATTTTTCTCCGAATGGCTTCTCCTCCACTAACAAAATGTGTGTCTATTGAACAAGATTCAGGTTCAGTTTCTCAAATTCAAGGTGAATTTGTTTTTTTGTTTTAAACATAATCATATTTTATTAATAAAATATTTGGAATAGAATTGGTTTTAATACTAAAGTTTCCAAAATATAAACTGTTGTATTCTGGATATCCGATGATAACCAACCTGGTTTTAAATCCTTTTTCACTTTATCCATTCATTGAAACATATACTTTCACTTCGATGATGGTTTTTCCAGGAGATGATGTCAACATTAAATATTCTTTGGTAAAAGCAATTATTATTTAGTATTCCCCCTCCTCCCCCTAATTCATTTAGAAGAAATATTTCACTATCAATAATTGCATTTTACGGTTTAAAAGACAGAAACTGTCCGACTTCCAAAACCATATCCTAGTAATTGTGTTGATGAGGAATACTTTTACCCCATCCAACTCGGCGAATATGAATTTTTACTAAGTGATTTCAATACTACATACAATTATGAGGTAAATTTAGCTTTTTATTATTTTGAAATGGGGGGGGGGGGGAGAGATAAATACAATGATAGAATAAATTGCATTTTTCTTTAACCAAGAATTTAATAAACTTTTATTAGAGAAAATGTTTTTTTTTGGTAGACTTGTCTTCAACTATGCCGAGTGAAGAAATTGCGAGCTTGTACATCTAGTGGTAAAGATGAAGAACACTGCTATAGTTTTTGGATGCCACAATCTTTAGAATCAGATCACTGTGGATGCAAAATTCCTTGCAAGTAAAAAAAGTTAAAACTAATTACCAGTAGTTTTTATTAATTACAATTGTTGTTGTTATTTATTAGAAATCAAAATTATGATTTTGACATTATTCAAAAAAAATACCTGTACAAAAAGAATGTACACAACAATGCATTTAAATTTACATATGGTTAATTGTTGTTAATAATTATTTTTTTTTAATGCAACAGGATACTTTTCTAAAACAATACGATGATATGTTTGAATTTTGTGATTATTTGACGTAATTATATTTTATTTATTAGTAACTAACAACTTCTCATGAAAAATAAATAAGAACTCACCAATTTTTTTGTTTAATATTAGTGAAGGGATGGCCATAGTTCGAATTGATAGCGGAGCCGCAACTAAAAAAGTCATCACTGAAAAACCTACACTGGAGGTTCAACAAAAATAATTAATAAATTGCTTAATATTTGTAAAGACAAACTACAAAAAAGTTTTTTTTTTGTATTTAGGTATTTTCATTAGTGGGAGAAATTGGAGGTATTATGGGTTTGTGGGTAGGAGTGTCCCTGCTCTCCCTCTTAATCGAATTACAGACTATTATTGTCAATTTAATGAAAACACATTAATTTCGATAAAATGTCACAATTTGTCGTTTTTAAAAATAGTTGTGTTTCTTTGTATTGCATAATAATATTGAATTACCTGTATATTCATTTGCAATAATTTTGAGGAATTCTTTTTTTTTTTTCTTTGATGGTGCCTATTATTCAAGTGGTTAATATTTTACACATAACTTTATGTGTCAAATTAAAAATAAAATTGTGACTTGTTGGAGTTGCGTATTACATTTTTCGGAATTAATATATTGTGTACTGTATTGAAAATGGTTCATTAATTTAGAATTCCTCCTGCATGGCTAACTTCTTAAACAAATTATTGTTACATTTTTGTATTAGGTTAGGTTGATCTTTCCCCTAAGAGCATTTCCAGTACCATTAAAAACCATTTAAAGGACTTTAAGCGTCGCTTAAACCATATTAAAGCACTTGAGTCATCACTAAATGTAAATGTAAGCATTGAAAGCATCTCTAAAACCATATCGATGCACTTGAAACGTCACTAAAAGTAAATGTAAGCACCATAAACCTCACTAAACCTCACAAAGCACTTTAAACTTCACTAAAACCATATCAAAGCACTTTAAACTTCACTAAAACCATAGCAAAGCACTTGAAACATCACTAAAACTACTTCAAAGCACTTGAAACGTCACTAAAACCGTATCAAAGCACTTGAAATGTTACTAAAAATAAATGTTTGCACTATAAACAGCACTAAAGCCATAACAAGTCAATTGAAACGTCACTAAAACTATAACAAAGCACTTGAAACGTCGCTAAAACCATAACAAAGCACTTGAAACGTCGCTAAAACTATTTTAAAGCATCTTTAGTCACGTTTCAAGTACTTGAATATGGTTTTAGTGACATTTAAAGTAAATGTAAGCACTTAAAACGTCACTGACCTTCGTTTCACATTACATTGTCAGTCTCATTGCAGTCTCATCAGTATCAAAGCAGTTGAAACGTTGCTCTAAGTTTAGCTAAAACAAATTTTATTACGAGTATTAGTAGTTGCAAAAATTATTTAAGGCAAAAAAAAAAATCATTTAAAATTTAAAACACTTTTAGCTAAAAAAGCGCAGTGCATGTCATAACAAACGAGTGGTTAAAAAAATACGCCCTACCTTAAGAGTTGACATTCTGTGAGATTGGTAGGCGTGACCACTATAGGATTCCTCCTTCCTCCGTGGCTAACGACACACTCAGGTTCACAGAGAGCGCTCACCTCTTTACTAAAAAATGAAATGAATTTACATCATTAGAAAAATACTAATCTCTATTCGGCTTTTTTAAAACAAGCAAAAAAACAACTACAGGAAGTTTAAAAATAAGTTAAATATATAACTTTAAATTTCCGCTCTTTACATCGTTTTCCATTCAAGGAAGTTGTTATTTTCCTTTGTTAATCAAGATATCAAAACAACCAATGAGAATGAAACACTTCACCCCCCCCACCCCCAATTTAAAGCAATTTCCTTCCTAACAAAAAAAAATTAACTTTATTTTAATGTAAAATGTTTTTATTTAGTCGAAGTAATTGCGTTCATCAAAACCTCATTCAAAATTTTTACTCCTAAAAAATATTTCGTTAGAGTTGGTCAATCATGTTGTGCTTCAGTTGTTTCGCGCCATTACTCTTTCTATTAACCAATGTCAATGGTCAAAATTCGTTTGGAATTTCATTTAAGAACGCAATTGACACGAGATTCGAAAACTTGACAAACATTGAACCCGGTGCTTTCACTTCCTGTTACGTCAAGCGACTCAACGCATCTCACGATTTCTCCATCACCTGCACAACGAAAGACAATTGTTACATCAAGCAGTACAAAAGCAGTTTACCACGCCCTTCACTTCCTCCAATCAAAACAAACTCTTGCGAACCCATCAAAGAAAATAAGCCACCTCTGGTCGACAAGGTTAACCAACTCAATGCAGTGCTTCGAATGTTAACGATGGCTAATAAAACTGCGTGCGACGATTTCCAGTTCCTTGAGACTTTCCAAGCTTTGGAAATCCAAGGTTTAAATTTGGGACAATTGGGTAGAGACGATTGCCTCAATAACGTAATTGAATGTTCATATAAATTAAAGTTTTTGAACATAGTGGACAACAGCCTTGACGCTTTATTAGACAATTCTTTCTGCCAATTTCGGCAATTGGAAATTTTAAAGATAGCCAATTGCCAATTGCGGCGTATCGATAAGAATGCCTTTGTCCATTTGGTCAACTTGACAGCTCTGCTTTTGCTTAACAATCAACTAACTCAACTACATAAAAACGTATTTAAAAACAATTTAAGATTAACGGAAGTGAGTGTAAGTCAAAATGAGTTGAAGGAAATTCCTCCCATTGGTCATCTCTACAACCTAAAACAATTGCACGTTCAACGCAATAGAATTGGCAACATTAGGAAAAGTGACTTATCGAAGTGTAGTCAATTGTCTTTGTTAGATTTATCTCACAATCAATTAAGTTTCATTGCTGATGGGGCCTTTGACAGCGTGAGGCACTTGGATGTGCTGGACCTATCCCACAACCGATTGACTGCCAGAGGTGCCAACCTTATAAACGTCTTTAACGTATTAAACGTGAATTTAGACTACAATAATTTCACTGCCTTTTCCTTCGATTTTTTCCCGCGCAAAGTAAAACAATTGTCCATCCGCTTCAATCAAATCGAAACCTACGAAGATTGCATCGTCTTAAAACGGAACTTAACCTCGGTGGATATCTCCAACAATCGGTTAGTGTCCATCGCCAAGCTTCGGTTACCTCCCTTGCTTCAAACCCTCAACCTAAGTTCCAACCATCTTAGATACTTGAGTGACTTGGGAGATATTCGCGGGGTGCAATCAGTCAGATGGACATACATCGATTTGCGCAACAACAACATCACCGAAGCGTGTAAAAAGAATTTCGTGGAATACAACTCGGACTCCATCACTTATTATTATTACTTAGCGATGAATCCTCTTAAATGTACCTGCGAAAATATGTGGCTCAAAGAGGCTCATTCAATTATTCACATAAAGATCCAGGATGTGGAAGACATTTCCTGCCATCTCATGACCACAGCTAATCCTACCAGTGCTATAGCTGTTGACGATGATAAAAACTCTGTGAAATTACTAACATTGGAAAATGAACATTTTCTATGCGAAGCGAACCACACAGATAGTACCCGTTGTAAATGCTATCATAATTACTATTTTCAATGCATGGTACAATCGTGTCCTTACAATTGTACTTGCTTATCCGATGAAAAATTTCAGCATACGCATTTCCTATGCGCTAATAAAGGTTTTCGACAAATTCCCCACCAATTTACGTACAAACATGTGTTGAAGAATTCCAAAATTACGTTTGATTTTAGCCAGAACTCAATTCCACACCTGAGTCCAATCGCTTTTGGAAATTTAAATGCAAAAATTGTAATATTAATTCTATCAAATTCAAAGATTGAATCGATTGAGCCTAAGGCTTTCGATGGACTAATTCAGCTAAAGAGTTTGAATCTGGGATATAATCGTCTAGAAACTTTACCCACGGAGCTATTTCAAAATCTAACCCAATTGTCGTTTTTGGATTTGGCCAATAATCGCTTACAATATTTAGCCGATGATGCTTTCATTTCCATCAGTGACCTAAGTTATCTATACCTGCATAATAACAGCTTAAATCAACTGGAACTGACACAAATTGCGGAATTAAAGTCCTTAAGGAATGTCACCCTACATAGGAATCCCTGGTCCTGCGAGTGCGCCTTCATCCTGTCCTTTAAGGCCTTTTTAGTAAACTCTTCCACTTCTATTCACAATAAATTGGAATTGAATTGCGTGGAAAATGGAGCGGAATTGAACATTCCAAATTTCAACACCAAACATTGTTTTACTCAAATCCATCTGACCATCATTGTCGTATCTCTGACCATCGGGCTCGTAATTATTATCACTTCCGGACTAATGTTTAAGTGGCGTTATGAGCTGCAAGTGCTGGTGTACGCGCACTATGGTTTACGCATGTTCAATGGAAAAGAAGTAGAAGAGGAAGTAGACCGGATGCAGTACGATGCCTTTGTAGCTTACAACAATGATGATTTTAACTTCTTATTTAATGACTTATTACCTGGCTTGGAAACTATCGCCAACCCCTACCGCTTGTGCATTGACCAAAGGGACTTTCCAATGGGAGCTGTCAAAATATACTGCTTCACGGAAGCCATTGAGATTAGCTCCAGAACCATAATTCTATTGAGCGAAAAATTTGTTCATTGTGGGTGGTGTCAGTTTGTGTTTAAGACCGTGCATACGAAGATGCTACATGAGAAGTGTCCACGTCTGTTGGTCATTCTGGTAGGAGAAATTCCAGAGGTCTTAGACCCTGAGATGAAGCTCTACCTCAAGACTAATACCTATCTGAAGTGGGGCGAGAAACTCTTCTGGCAGAAGCTCTACTATGCTATGGCTGACAAAAGAGTCACCTCACCCGCTACTGATATCATGCCTATGAGGGAACTTTAAGAGTAACTGTAATGAATCCACTTCTAATACACTGTTAAACTGGAACAAATCATCTTTTATTTGTTTGTGTTATATTCATGGTATTGAACTTTAATGTTTAATTACAATATCTGTATTTTGAGAAGATTTTTTTGTGAATTTCTAATACAATAAAAGCTGCTTCTGGCTTAATAGCATTTTTATTTTTCAACAGGAAATGAATCATTTGTGCATGTATAATACATAATTTTGTACTACCAAAAAAAAAAAAACAATAATTTGGCATTAAAAACAAGATTTTATTCAAGACTAATTGAAAACAGCTATATACGAACCACTTCCTGTTTTTAAAACACGCTCAATATGTAACAATATTTATTTAACAATATGTAGTTTTTGTGCAAATAACATTAATAATAAGGTTCATTAACATTTAAAATCAGTGATTAATTCTAAGTAAATAATTTTTTTAAATCAGTTCTCTCATAGGCATGATATCTGTTGGTGGTGTAGTGACTCTTATGTCTGGCAGTGCATAGTAAAGCTTTTCCCAGAAGAGTTTTTCTCCCCACTTCAGATAAGTGTTGGTCTTGAGGTAAAGCTTCATTTCCGGTTCTAATCCATCGGGAATTTCTCCAATAAGGATGACCAATATCCTCGGACATTTATCATGGAGCATCTTCATGTGAGCACTTTTAAACTCGAAGCGACACCATCCACTGTTGACAAAGCTCTCACTCAACAAAATGATGGTTCTAGAACTGATCTCAATGGCTTCGAGGATGCTATCCTGGATAACAGCACCAACTGGAAAGTCTCGGTGGTGGATGCACAAGCGATAAGGCTTCTCGATGCCCTCTAACTTTGGCAATAGCTCATTAACTAAAAACAGCTCATCGTCGCTGTTGTAAGCCACAAATGCATCATACTGCTTCTCCTCTACTTGCTCTTCCACTCGATGGAGCATTCGCAGACCATAACGAGCATATATTAGAACTTGTAGCTCATAGCGATATCTAAACACTAATCCTGCCAATATGATCAAAACAAGTCCAATGGTCAGAGAGGCGATGATGATGGTCAGATGGATTTGATTGGAGCAATGGTCCATATTGAAATTAGCGATGTTAAATTCTTCTCCATTTTCCACACAATTTAAGTCCAATTTATGTTGAATTGCATATGAGGCATGGGTTAGAAAAGCTCTAAAGGACCCAATAAACGTGCACTCACAAGACCACAGATTCTTATGTAGAGTGACATTCCTTAAGAATTTTAAATCCATAATTTGTTTTAGTTTCAACTGATTTAAGTTGTTGTTGTGCACATATAAATAATTTAAATCCTTTATAGAAATAAAAGCATCATCTGCTAAATACTTTAAGCGGTTATTGGCCAAATCCAAAAACGACAATTGCCTTTGATTATGAAATAGTTCAGTGGGTAAAGTTTCTAGTTGATTATTACCTAGATTTAAACTCCGCAGGTGAATTAGTCCATCGAAAGCATTCGGTTCGATAGATTCAATGTTTGAATTCGATAGTTTTAATGTAACAGTTAGTTCACTTAAATTGCCAAAACTAAATGGACCTAATTGAGCAATAGAGTTCATACTAAAATCTAAGGTAATTTCAGAATTTCCCAACACATTTTCGTAAATGAATTGGCTAGGAATTTGTTGAAAGCCTTTGTTATCACATTGGAAATACACGAGGTCAAACTTTTTATCCGATAAACAGGTACAATTGTAGGGACACGATTGTACCTCACATTGCAATAAGTCGGAAGAATCTTTACATCTACAACGGTTACGATCTGTGTGGTTAGTTTCGCATAAAAATTGATGATCTTCTACCATCTTTAATGGCACAAAATCTTTATGGACATGGTGGGCTTTGATCATCGGAAGGCAGGAAAGGTCATCTACATCCAGGATCTTTATGAAATTAATTGCGCGCGCATTTTTCACCCACAAATTTTCGCACGAACATTGAAATGGATTCATTGAAAAGTAATAACAATTAAAGTCATCCGAGCCATGCTCTTGAAATAGATCGGCACATAGCACCGTGATATTGTTGTTTCGCAAATCAATGTAACGGCGTTGGCTTAACTTTTCCAATGGCTGTAGTTGGTTAATGATGTTAGAACTTAGGTTAACAGAATAAACGGAGGAAGGTAAGCGTAGATGTTTAATGGATACTAAGCGATTGTTCGATAGGTCCAAAGAAGTTAAGTTCCATTGACCCATGAAGTCATCGAATGGGTTTATCACCTCAATTTGATTAAACCGGAAAGTCAATTGCTCAACACTGGGTGGGTAATGTTGGAAAGAAAATACGGTAAAGTTATTGTAGTCTAAATGCAGGTAAAATTTGCAATTGACCTTATGAAAATTGGCCACTTTTTCAGACAATCGATTGCGGGATAAATTCAGCCCTCTCAATTCTCCCAAATTATCAAACGCCCCATCCGCGATGAAATTCAATTGATTTTGTGATAAATCCATCCACATTAATCCGCTGCAATTGACTAAATCTGTCTGATTAATGGAACCAATTCTATTGCCTCGAACTATCAATTCCTTTAGGTTGAAGAGATGGGCAATTGGTGGAAAACGTCCCAAACGGTTCCAGCTCAAGGTTAATAGTTCTAATTTTAAATTCACTTTAAATATGTTTTTAGGTAAGCGTGTTATTTTGTTCCTATCTAAGCGAAGCGTGGTTAAAAACTTTAAATTTTCAAAAGTCTTTTCTTCTACTTCCGTTAAACCAATGTCTTCCATTTCTAGTTGAATTAACTTGCTTAAATTTTGGACTTTAAAGCCTTTATTCCCCAGCTTATTGTTGGAGAAAGATAGCTGTTCTAAATTGGATGGAAATTGCAACTGCAATTGGCCACCAGAATCTAAGCCATTGTCGCACAAGGATAAAATTTGAAGCGAACTCAGCTGAAGAGCTACGTTAAAATCAATAAATTGTATTCGATTGTCACTTACATCCACGTATAGAAGATGGCGATTATTTTTAAATAAATTTTTAGGTAGATGAGTTAGTTGGTTATTAGGCAACAGCAGCGCTGTCAACTTGAGCAGGTGGACTAGAGCATCTTCATCGATTGAAGCCAATTGGCAGCTGAGCATCTTCAAAATTTCCAATTGGGTATATTGGCAAAAGGAATTTTCCATCAAAGAATACACTTCACTATACTCGATGCTTAAAAATTTTAATTGATAAAGACATTTCTTCCTTGACCATGGTTTATTTTGCTCGCAATTATTGCTGCCACCCAATTGTCCCAAATCAATTATGTGGATTTTATAAGCTTGAAATCTCTTAATAGTTCTGAAATCATCATCACAATCACTCACATGATCTTGATCCATTCTTAGGGCTTGAAGCACAGAGTTCAATTGACCCACCATGTTGTCCGGAATTGGTTTATCCTCTTCCATTGATTCACACAACGCGGGTAAGTTACTACTTGGTAGAAAGAGTGGTTGAAAGCGTGGTTTACCCGTGTATATTTGTATGTAGCAAGTATCCCAAATGCATGTGATGGTAAAATCGTGAGAAGCGTTTAACTGTCTGACGTAACAAGAATCATAAACTTCGGCATAAATATCTTCGAATTCGTCAAACTTTATGTCTGTGTTAAACTTGAATTGAATATCCCTCCAGTTGTGATTGTGGCCGCTGACTCGGACTAAGAGGAAGAATGGCCAGCGAAGAAAGAATAATTGGAAAAGTCTGAAGAACAACATGGCTGAACACAATCATATACATTGACATTGTAAATTTTAGAAAATTTCTGGTGAGGTTTTACTTGTACATTAATTATTTTTTAAGGAGTTAAAATTGGAAAGTGATTAATGATTTGACCAAATAAGAAATAATAAAAGAGAAAGAGAGAAAGAAAGAAAGAGAGAAAGGAAATCCTTCTGGGATATTTGAAAGAAGGAAGTTTCTGAAAACTGAGCATTTTTATCAAATGAAATATTAAAAAACAAAAAAGAAAAAAAAATGTTTTAATTATAAATATTTGTTGAACATGATTCTGTAAAAGAGATACATTAGTTAGCATATTTTCCTGCTACTTTGCATGTAATTTTATGCATTACATTAAAACAGGAAAATTTCAATTTCTTGAAAACTGAGCACTTTCAGCCATTTTTTTTCTTTTTTTAAAAAAATTTTAGAAAGGAAAATTAGATTTCCTTTCTTATTTAATAATAAATTTTGTTTTCTGCCAAGCATTTCCATCCTGTTAAAATTTAAAAGGGATTTCCTCTCCCTCTCTTTCTCTTATTACAAATGCAAACAAAAAGGAAAGTAAAAATTAACAAGAAATTCTACTTTCCTTTTGATATGCAATATAATTTTTTTTTAAAATGTTGAACATAATAAAAAAAAAACTTTCAGAAATAACAACAAATTTATAAAAAAAGTGTGCTTGAGTTATAGCAATATTTATAAATAGGAGAGGGGGGGGGGAAGGGGAGAAAGGAAAACTCTTTATAATTGGCAAACAGCTGTAAAAACAATTCTATAGAAAACATAAAATTTAGTCTTGAAATTTTCCACTTTTAACTTTTATGTAATTTGAATATCAAATGAAAATAACTTCCTTAATTGGAAAACATTTTAAATCTCATTGGATGAATTTTTTTTTATCACGATAGAAGAAAACACACCCATACACAGGATGTACCCTCTCATCTCTCAAAATAACTTTACAAAACTTTAAAACCCTAAATAAAAACCAAAATAAAACTTGAAGCTAAATTGTTCAATCATGTCGTTTGCAATATTGAGCTCCTTGCTGTTGTTTCATTTATGCCTCCTAATCACAAATGTCAAAAATCAAATCGATTTCCCAGATTCAGTCAAACTTTTTATTAAGGAACAATGAAGCAATTTAGACCACTTTCAACCGGAAGTTGAGAATTCTTGCTACATCAAAGGTCATACTAAAAAGTTTCAGTTAAGTACTCTCTACAACCCCTAAAATATTTGACTATTACTTTTGAAACACCCTGTATAATTTTTTTTTTTTTTTTTTAAATATATATATATATATATGGTAACGTAATAGAATTTAATTATATTGTTTGCATTATAATAATAACTGTTAATTTTTTAGTCCTCTAAATTAACTTTTAATTTTGTTATGTTTTCGAATTAAAATAAATATGTTTTTGCTGCCCATATATTTTTAGTGATTTTATTTTGCACAAATTAATTTTATTTTGACACACTACAATGCATATTATTTTTTTTTTTTTAAAAAAAAAAGTATAAAACAACAACTGGAAAGTAAACATCACTCATACGCAATTCTATATTGAATATAAAATATTATTTACAGTGTAATGTGTATTAAAACTGGTTCATTCATTAATTTAGAATTCCCCCCTGCATGGCTAACTTCTGAAACAATTTTTTTTTTTTACATTTTTGGTATTAGGTAAGGGTTGACCTTTCCCCTAAGAGCATTTCCAGTACTATTAAAAACTATTTTAAAAACTTTTAGCACCACTATATCAAAGCACTTGAGTCATTACTAAAAGTAAATGTAAGCATTATAAACATCCATAAAACCATTATCGATGCACTTGAACCGTCACTAAAACCCATAACAAAGCACTTGAAATTTCCTTAAAACCACTTCAAAGCAAACTAAACCCCACTAAAATCTTATCAAAAAACTGGAAACGTCACTAAAACCACATCAAAGCACTTTAAACTCACTAAAACCATATCAAAGCACTTGAAATGTCACTAAAGCTGTATCAAAGCCCTTGAGATGCTACTAAAAGTAAATGTTTGCACTATAAACCTCACTAAAGCCATAACAATTCACTTGAAACGTTACTAAATCCCTAACAAAGTACCTGAAACGTCGCTAAAACCATTTTAAAGCACTTTAAACATTACCACAATAGTTCCAGTTTAATGAAATTAGAGGTGATTCATAAGTCAAAGTTCCATTATGGACATGATGTCTGTGGCTGGTGTAGTAACCGTTTTGCCGGGCATAGCGTAGTAGAGCTTCTGCCAGAAGAGTTTCTCTCCCCACTTCAGATAGGTATTGGTCTTGAGGTAGAGTTTCATTTCCGGATCCAAAGTCTCTGGGACTTCTCCCAACAGAATCACCAATATCCTCGGACACTTATCATGCAGCATCTGCACATGCGCACTCTTAAATTCAAACCGACACCAGCCACTGCGCACGAAGTTCTCGCTCAATAAAACTATAGTTCTGGAACTCATGTTAATGGCTTCTAATATGTTGTCATGAATGAGCCTTGGTTGCCTTCGAAGACATTTGGTGGCAGTTGTTCAATTTTGTTTCGTTCCAAGTTAAGAGAAACCAGAACCTTTAAACCATGGAATGCATTTTCGTCCACTTCCACCACGCTATTATTCCCCATTTCCAGTTCAACCAAGTTCACTAAACTCGTCAAGCCTAATCCTATTTTTCGCATATCGTTGTTTTCGATTAAAAGTTGTTCTATATTCGACGGCAAAGTCGAGGAATCATTCAAAGATTGAATGAGATTTTTGGACACGGCTAACAATTTTAATGAACTGAGCGTGTTGATAGCTTTTAAGCCTGGCACTTGAATTTGGTTGTTGGATAGGTCGATGTATTGAAAATTTGTATTGTTTCTGAACAAGTTGGTCGGTAGATGAATCAATCTGTTTTTAAGCAAAATTAGAACTTTTAAGTTAACCAAATGGACCAGAGCATCCTCTTCCACCAAACTCATACTACAGTCGATCAATAGTAGAAATTTCAATTGCTTAAACTGACAAAAAGAATTGTTGTACAAAGACTCAATTTTGAAGAATATGATGTTTAAGTACTTTAATTTGCACGAGCAACTGTCTACATCATCATCATCGTTGTTTTTGACACAATAATTACTTCTAACCAATTGTCCCAAATTTACTCCTTCAATTGAATGGGCTTGGAAAGTCTCGATGAACCGAAACTCATCTTCGACACACAATGTCTCATTCACCGACTTTATAGCGCGAAGCACCGCCTTCAATTGGAGGATTTTATTATTCAGAAATTGCTCATTTTCATCCAGTAATTCACACGGTACATAGAAGTCGTTAATTTGAACAGTAGCTGATGAAGTACGCGATGACCGCATGTAATGTTTGATGAAACAATTGACCCGTGTTGGACACATGATATAGAAATCTTCGGATGCGTTTGCTTGTTTTCTGACGTAACAAGAATTTTCAACTTCGGGTTGAACGTGTAGTAAATAGTTCATTCGTTCTTTAAAAACTTGTTCTAATGACTCTGCGAAATGGCTTTGACTTTTGACATTATTGAGAAAGAGGAGGAAGAGGTGGAGGCAAAAGTGAAAGGGCAGGAAGCAACTATGTGTGAACAACATACAGTAATTGACCAATTTAACGAAAAATATTAAATTTTTTTTTTTTTTTTGGAGTTTACATGAGTAAAAATTGAGACGTGATTGATGAGCTGAATTTTGCTGTTACACTGAATAGTTTTATAATTTTATAAAGTGAGGGAGAGCGAGAGAGAGAGAGAGGACATCCTGTAAAAATTGGCAAAGTTGTTATTTCTTTAAAAATAATAATATCAACAGGAAGTTTGAATTTCCTGATAAGTTTTTATCTCCCTGTTGTTGTTTTCAATTTTTTTTTTTTTTTGGTTGTTGAAAAAAAAAAATTAATAATAAATTAGAAAACAACAAAAAGTGTGCGCCAATTACAACAATTTCTTATAATTTTGACAGCAATAAAGAAAGGGGTAGGATTTTTAGGTCACACTTCACTCATCATCATAATGTCAGTTGGTGGAGAAGTGACCCTTTTGTCCGGCAGAGCGTAATAAAGCTTCTTCCAAAAAAGTTTATCGCTATACTTCAAATAGGTATTGGTCTGGAGGTAGAGCTTCATTTCCGGTTCTAGGGTATCCGGTATTTCTCCTAATAGAATGACCAATATCCTCGGACACTTATCCTTCAGCATCTGCATGTGAGCGCTTTTAAACTCAAAGCGACACCACCCACTGTCCACAAAGTTCTCACTCAACAGAATTATAGTTCTGGAACTGACCTCAATGGCCGCGAGGATACTGTCCTGGATAACCGCACCCACTGGAAAGTCCCGGTGGTGGATGCACAGGCGATAGGGGTTCTCTATCTCCTCCAACTTGGGTAAAACGTGATGAATTAAAAACAGCTCATCGAGGCTATTATAAGCCACAAAAGCGTCGTATTGCTTCCCTTCCACATCTTCTTCCGTTCGATGGAACAGGCGAAAGCCGTACCGCGCGTACAGTAGCACTTGCAGCTCATAACGCCATTGAAACACTAACCCGGCAGTTATAATCAAGCCGAGTCCGATGGTCAGAGATGCAATGATGATGGTCAGATGGGTTTGAGTGGAACAATGGTCGGTGTTGAAATTAGCGATGTTGAACAGATGACCATTCTTCTCCTCTCTGCAGCTCAGTTCCAATTTATTGTGAATGGGAGTGGTGGAATTGACTAAAAGGACCTTAAAAGAGTTGATGAAGGCGCATTCGCAGGACCAGGGGTTGTTCTGCAGAGTTACATTCTTCAAAGACTTAAGTCCCGCAATTTGGTTTTGTTCCAACCACTTTAACTCATTGTCTTCCAAATATAGAAATTCCAAGTTAATTAAAGGGCTAAATGTATCGCCCAATAAATAAGTAAGGTGATTATTGCTTAAATCAAGATAGGTCAATCGCGTTAGTTTTTCAAATAGCCCTTTGGGTATAGTTTGCAGTTGATTATGAGCCAGAAATAAAAATTGAAGTTGAATTAGTCTATCGAAAGCATTGTCAGCCACGGATTTGATATTGGAAGAGTGGAGAAGTAACGATGCCATTTTTATATCTAAATTATTGTCAAAGTTGATAGGTCCTAGGTGTGAAATTGAATTCAAACTGAAATCGAACATGGTCTTTGTATAATTATACACGTTTTTGTAAGATAAATGAACGGGAATTTGTCGGAATTGTTGGTTATTGCACGCGATAACGAGAAAAATAAATTCGAAATCCGAAAAACAGGTACAGTTGTAGGGACACGATTGTACCTTACATTGCTTTTCAGCAGCTTGAGGGCATTCACAACGATTATTTGTCCCCTGGTTGATTACGCATAGAAATAAATATCGGCCCGCTGATATCAAGCGATGTTGGCCATAATTGACCATATCCTGGCAGTAAATATTGGCCAAGTCCATAAATTTTATCCCATAATTTCTCACGTTTGATTCTTTAATCCAAAGAATGTCGCACGAACACTTAAGTGGATTTAACGATATGTAAACATTAATAATTTCTTCTCTCCAGGCATCCATTATGTTGAGATCACCTTCGCACAGGATCGTGATATTGTTATTACGAAAATCTATGGTATGTAGTTGGCTCATTGATTGTTTTCTTATGTCACTGAAGGACATTAATCGTTTGATTTGGTTGGAGCTTAAATTAAGCGATTGAGCAGAAAGTGGTAATTGAAGGTGGTCAATCGATACTAGTAAGTTGTTGGACAAGTTCAACGAGGTTAACTTCCGTTGTTGTTGTTGTTCATGGACTGTCATAGTTTCGATAGTTTCAATTTGATTGAATCTCATAGACAATTGCTGTACACTTAAAGGGAAATCTTGGAAGGAAAACAAAGTAAAATTATTGTAGTCTAAATTCAGCATGAAATTTATATGCAAACGTCTGAAATTGCAATTGTTTTGGGACAATCGATTGTTCGATAAATCGAGAATTTCCAATTGCCTCACATTTTCAAAGGCTCCTTCTTCAATAAGACTCAATTGGTTTCGAGATAAATCGATTTCCACCAGTTGACTGCAATTTATTAAGTCACTCTTATGAATGGAACCGAGGCGATTTCCTCCAAGTAGAACAATGGTCAAGCTGCGTAGATGGCCAATGGGAGGAAAATCTCTTAACCGGTTGTCCCTTAAATTTATTTCATCTAAGTTTAAATTGCTTTTAAATGTATTTTTATGCAATTGTTCTATTTTGTTTTCTTTTAAATTAATTCTTCTTAACAATTTTAAATTTGAGAATGAGTTTTCGTCCACTTCCGTCACACTGTTATTACCCATTTCGAATTTGACTAAGTTTACTAATTTCGATAGTCCCGATTCCAATGGAAATACCGAAAGATCATTGTTAGATAAAAATAGATGCATTAGCATGTGAAGTGAATGGAATATGTTTAAACCTAGAAATTGAATTCGATTGTTGCTGAGTTTTATGTATCGAAGATTCATGTTGTTTCTGAATATGTTTTGATCGATACGGGTTAGTCTGTTTCCTTCCAATGACAGCAATTTCAAATTGACCAGATGATCTAAAGCATCCTCTTCAATCCCGCTCATATTACAATAACTCATAATTAAAATTTCCAATCGTTGAAACCGACACAAGGAATTGCTTGACAAATGTTCGATTTTAACCCAGTTTATGTTCAAGAATTCCAATTGATACTGACAATTGTCTACGTCATCGCTTTCGTTTATAAGACAATTGCCCCTGCCTATTTTCCCCAGATCTAATCCTTCTATTGAAATGGCTTGGAAGTGTTTGATGAACCGGAACTCATCGTGGCAAGTTGTTGTTTCATTAAGTGGCCTGAAGGCTTGAAGCACAGCATTCAATTGACGCTCTTTATTCACAGGCAGAGGCGTACCATTTTCAATCGATTGGCAGTGCGCATTGAAGTTGGTATTGGCTTGAAGAAAAGCGGTTTCTGATATAAAAGGGAAAGTTTTGAGGAGGCAAGTTTCAGCCGTTGGACAAATGATATAGAAATCTTTGGATGTGTTTACTGGTCTAACGTAACAAGAATCTTCAATTTCCGGTTGAGCAAATAGTAAAATATGAAGTTGGTCAAGTAGTAGGCCTGGCCACTTAAAATCAATTTCACTTTTGACAATTGTTATGATGACCAAATGCAAGAGCAAGAAGTAACAGTTGAAAAACATGATTATAAGATCAAGGAATCACAAACATTTAAACTTGTTAAACTTTCTTTGCAGAGTAAAAATTGATCATGGTTGATGAACAAAACTTTGTTCTCTACTGTTTTCGCATTTTATTTTTGTTTTGATAAATTTTTTAAGGGAGAAAGAAAGAGAACATCCTGTGCGTTATGATAGGTTTTTTCCACTGGTAATAATTTATATAGCTCAATTAAAATTCAGCCAATAGGTTTTCAATGATCAAAGAGGAAGCTATTCTTACTTTTATTAAGTTTTTTCAAGGAATTGTTTATGTCAAAATTATGAAGAATTGTTATTTCAGGTTATTAAATTGTTGCTTTAGAAGATTTTGGTGTTGTTGGCAGTATAAACATTGCTTTGAAATTTATGTAATAGAAAACTGTTGGCAATGTTGAGGAAATGAGGTTTGACAACCAAGGTTTTAAATTTAAACAAAACTTTTATTTCATTTTACAACACAAGATGCATGAAAAGACCTTCTCTTCAACTCGTTCAAACTCTACTCCTAAAATTGACTTAAACTTTCCTAGGTTAACAATATCAAAACAATTGCTTAAAGTTTTAATTGCCTCCTCCTCAATTTGACTATCTCTTGAAAACAAAACTAAATCATGGACATAAACAAGTAAGATTGTCATTGGCTTGTAACTATAAACGCAATTATAGCCTTTGATCGATGTCCAGCCTTGTTCTGTTAGTTTTCGTGTAATAGCTTGTACCAACATCTGCCTGCCTGGTGCAAACTGTAAAGTGATTTTTCAAGTTTCCACACTTTGCTGTCTTCTCTGAAACCTGGAGCCTTTTCCATGTAGAGTTCTTCTTTCAAATTTCCGTACAAATAAGCACATTTGACGTCCAAATGTGTGTCTTGCCATCCACGAAGAATTATGAGTAGTATAAAGAAAAACTGGATACGTACAAAATTTACTACTGGCAAAAACACTTCTCCATAGTCAATTCCTTCTTTCTTACTACCGGGTATAGCTTTTCGCAACCATTTTTGCAACCTTTCCGCTTTTCATTTGTCTTTGCTTTGAAACCCCATCAGCACCCAATTACGTTTTTGTGACTTGGTCTTGCTACTTCCTGAAATACTTCTCGGTCTTTTAGTGTTGCTATTTCTTCATTCATGGCTGTTTTCCACTCATTGCTTTGGTTTGAAGACATGGCTTCCTTGAATGTTAATGGCTCCACCATTGTTATTAATGTTTCTTTCTTTGGTTTTGGTTTTTGTTTGTCATTGTCTTTGTCTTCCTCCTCATCAAACACCGGAATATCTTCTTCCATATCTGACTCGGCTTTGAAATTGAATAATTCTGGATCATAGGGTATTCTGACTGAGCTGCAGTGTCTCCTGACATCTGGTAAGTTCTTCAATTTTGTTTTGTGCCCTGGTGCTCAATAGAAAATGTTTTTCTGTCTTGCCTTGACTCCTGAGACTTGCCTTGATGATGCTCTTTCCCAACCTGGATATTTTACTTCAAACTTTTGTTTTAACTTTGCCTTCGCTGGTGTTGGCTCATCATCTTTTGACTTCCTTGGTAATATAATTGGTTTTTCCGGGGATGGTTTCTCGTCACTGTCATTGTCATCAACCAAGAAATCTTCATCCTTGATTTAAATAACCCATTGGATTATTGGATTAACTGAAAATTTCTCTCCCATCGACCAATTCACTGCTTTGTCTATTGTTAACCCTTTGTCTCAATTACTGTGTTTGTCGCAATCCTGTTGTTGCTGTTGCATAGCCGACTAGAGCTCCTACCCATGCTCTCTGACTCAATTTTCCATCTTGTTTGATGCTTGGTAAATGAATGTAGCATTTCGATCCAATGATTTTTAAATGTGTTGCCACTATTTGTCTTTGTAACCACATTGTTAGTGGAATTTTCCCCGTACTGCTGTGGATTAAAAGATTTTTTATGTTTACTGGTGTCAAGACTAACTCTGCCCATAAATGGTTTGGAAGGTTTTCCTCAGTTAACCAACTCCTCACCATTTCAAGAATCATCCTGTTTAATCTCTGGGCAACTTCGTTTATTTCTGGAGAATACATGTTTGTTTATTGAACTTGAATTCCTAATTTGTTCAAGAAATTGTCGAATCTTTGATTACAAAACTCAAGTCCATTGTCTGTTCTTACTGCTTTTATCTTATCTCCAGTAAACCGTTTCAGCTAAGAACATCTCAAAACAATAAAAAACTTCATCTTTGCTCTTTATCACGTAGATAAAAGCCATTCATGTGTAGTCATCTACCATTGTCACAAAATAACTGGAACCTGAAATTGACGGTACTCTCGCTGGTCCCCATACATCCATATGTATCAGTTGTAAACATTCAGTTGACGTAATGTTCAGAAGCTTTTTGAACTCTGGAAGTGTTGACTTGGCTAGTTGACAAAGTTCGCAGGATTCTTTCCGGTTGCTTATATTTTCAATCTCGTAAATATCTGATGACTTCTGTAGCTTCTTTAAAGTTTCAACGTTGCAATGGACTAATCGTCGATGCTATTTCTCACCCTCTGTTAGATGAACTAGGCTCTCTTGTGTCTTCCTCTTTCTAGCTTTGCTCTGGTGATCAAACACTTGCTGAAGTATACTGTTAAATTTGTCACTACATATAAACCTCCAACTGAAACTCCCATCAGAATTGTTTTCCTTAAATCTTCTTTCAAATGAACCGTTAAGTCCTTAATGCTAAGTCCAGCTTTTACTGGGTTTGCCAATGAAACTAGGTTTTTGGAGAAATTTGGAATGAATAGTACGTTTCTCAATTCCAACTTGATTTCCTTTTCATTCACTGTTGACACTAGATCAATTTCTCCTAAACCTGCTACTGTGCATGATCCAGTCCCTGTTTTTACCTCTATGGTGCCATATGGTCTCAAGTTCTTCATCACACGTCGATCATTGCAAATGTGATCTGTACTGCAAAAATCTAAGTACCAATCTCCTACTGGAGTTGATGTGTCTGTTGAAAAACTGCATTTTTCCAAGAATAAACCATACTTCATTTTTGTATATTCTGTTGGACTACAACTCTGTTGTTGTTGCTGGTAACCACGGCCACGTCCTCCTCTTCTTGGTCTTCTGCCTCATCCGCGGCCTCAACCACGATCATTTGTATTGGCATGTGGCTTCTTCTCTTCTGGACACTTTGGTGAGTAATGCCCTCTCTTGTTACAATTGTAGAAAATGGGACCCTTTCCTGTCTGTTTCTGGCTTGTGGCTAAAGCACTGCTATTTGTAGTTGCCTCTGCTCGTGCCTCTTCTCCCTGTCTGCTGAACTCTGACAATAGTGTGTCACAAACTTTTGTTTTTGTCCATTTTGCTGTTGGCCAATGATGCCTCATTTTTAATACTACTTCAAAACTTGGTGGAAGATTGTGCGGGATGATGCGGCGGAAGCGTTTTAAAATTAATTATTCCGCACATTAATAACAACTAACTTTACACTAAATAAATAAAGAATACTCTGACTTTAGTCAGAGACTATACTTATGTGTCAGGAGCAATTGAATGGAGTCAGAAAAACGAATTAACCAATTCGACTGGCGCGAAATCTGAAGCCCGAGTTAACACGATTTTAGTGTAAAATAAACAATTATTTTATTCTTACTTTTGAATAAAAAGACTTAAATTAAAGATCACAAATATAAAAGAGGAGTGAAACTTTTTCACCTCCAGCGCGTTACAGGTCGAAACAAAGTCAAGAACATAAGTCAAAGAAAACAAGGTCAAGAGGTTAGAAGTAAGGTCCTGCTTGACCTTTTTCAAAGAGCGCAAACAAAACAAGTTTAATTATGATGTCACAATTATATCGAGGTGACATCTATTAATTATTAAAGGAAAACAATATTAGAGAAGGAAAGAACAAAATAGAATGAAATTTAAGGCAAATTTTCTACAAAGATGATTGGTGTATCTTAAACAATTGTATAAGATAAACAAATTAACATTAATTTCAGTTTCTTATCATTTCTAATTAAGACAGTTGATGTGCAGTTTAATAGATGGGTGAGAGGGGGAGGTATGAGATAGTGAATTTGTGGGTCAAAGTTCGTCCATAGGCATGATATCAGTGACAGGGGTAGTGACTCTTTTGTCGGGCATAGCGTAGTAGAGTTTCTGCCAGAAGAGTTTCTCTCCCCACTTCAAATAGGTATTGGTCTCGAGATAGAGCTTCATCTCTGGGTCCAACGTCTCTGGGATTTCTCCTAATAAGATAACCAACACGCAAGAAGACTTATCATTTAGCATTTTCATGTGAGCGGTTTTAAACACAAACTGACACCACCCACAGTGAACAAAGTTCTCACTCAATAGAATTATAGTTCTAGAACTGATCTCAATAGCTTTCATCATGCAGTCTAAGTTGACAGCGCCTGGTGGAAAGTCTCTGTGGTCGATGCATAAGCGATATGGATTGGCGATAGCTTCTAACCCGGGTAAAAGGTCATCAAATAAGAAGTTAAAGTTGTTGTTGTTATAAGCTACATAGGCGTCGTATTGCATCGTCTCGACATCTTCTCGGGTTCGATGGAACAGGCGCAAACCGTATCGCCCATACATTAACACTTGCAACTCATACCTCCACTTGAACACTAAACTGGAAGTTACGACAAGGACTAGTCCGATGGTCAGACATACGATAATGATGGTCAGATAAATTTGAGTGAAACAATGGTTGGTGTTGAAATTAGCAATGTTTAATACTTGACCATTCTCCTCTTCCTCAGTGCAGTTCAGTTCCAATTTATTGTGAATGGGAGTAGAGGAGTTGACTAAAAACATCTTAAAAAGCTTAATAAATTCGCATTCGCAGGACCAGGGGTTGTTATGCAGAGTAACATTGCTCAAAGCCTTTAGTGCCAAGATTGGTTTTAGTTCCAACTGCTTTAAATCATTGTCGTGTAAAAATAGATATTGCAAGTTATTTAAAGAGTTGAAAGTGTCATCTCTTAGATGCGTCAGTTGATTATTTAATAGACTAAGAGTGATCAAATGTGTTAGTTTATTAAATAGCCCTTTGGATATGGATTGCAGTCGATTGTTTCCCAGGTATAAAGCTTGAAGGCCAATTAGTCTGTCAAAAGCGTGTTCAGCGATGGATTCGATATGAGAAGTGTGAAGAACTAAAGCCACCATCTTTGTATCTAAATTATTATTCTCAAAATGGATGAGTCCTAGGTGCGTGATAGAATTCATACTGAAATCAAGCACAGTAATAGTGTGATTATACCCATCATTGTATATGAATTGAACGGGAATTTGTTGAAATTGCTGGTTATTGCACATGATAAAAAGATAATTAAAATCCAAATCGGACGAACAGGTACAATTGTAAGGACACGACCGTGCATTGCATTTATTTCCGAGACGTTGGGGACATTCGCAACGCGTATTTTTGCCACTGACATTTGCGCATAAAAATAATGACTCGATTAAAGGCGTGAATCGCGGGACACTAGTTGGGTGCAAAGGTGCGTCGAAATTAAATGGACTCTGGCAGTAAATGTCGTCCAAGTCCACAAACTTTAGCCAATAATAATTTATTTTCATCGTTAATATAATCCACACGATGTCGCACGTACATTTAAGTGGATTTAAAGATACGTAAAAATTAATAATTGTTTTTCTCCTTTCAACCACGAATAGATTTTCGCATAAAAGGGTAATATTGTTGTTTCGCAAATCTACAATTTGCAGTTGGGTCTTGCTGAGAGACATTAATTCATTGATTTGGTTGGAACTGAAATTGAGGGATTGAACGGAAGAAGGTATTTGCAAGTGTTTGATGGATATCAAACGATTGTTGGATAGGTCTAAATGGGTCAAATTCCATTGTTGTTGTTGTCCATGGACATCAAAAGTTTCTATTGTCTGGATTTGATTGAACCTAAGGGTCAATTGCTCGGTACTCAGTGGAAAGTATTGGATGGAAAATGAGGTGAAATTATTGTAATCCAAATAAAGTTTGAAAATTATATCGGAATATTTGAAATTGGAACTCGTTTGAGACAATCGATTTTGGGATAATTCAAGCTGATGCAATTGTCTTATGTTCTCAAATGCGCCTTTTTCGATGAAACTCAATTGGTTGTGAGACACATCGAGTGTGGACAAATGACTGCAATTCACTAAGTCACTTTTATGAATGGAACTGATGCGATTTATGCCTAGTTGGACCACGATCAAGTTGGTTAGATGGCCAATGGGAGGGAAATCTTTGATCCAATTCCCTCTTAAATTCAACATTCGTAAGTCTAAATTGTTTTTAAAAGTGTTTTTATGCAAGTGTTGTATTGCATTCCATTGTAAACTAATCATTAATAAAAGTTTTAAATTTTGGAATGAGTTTTCATCTACTTCCGTCACGTTATTATTATCCGCGCTGAGTAGGACTAAGTTCGCTACATTCATTAATCCCGATCCTATTGTTTGTATCTCATTGTCAACGATAACCAGTTGTTCTAAATTGGATGGAAAAGCTAAGGGATCATTCAATGATCTCAGGTGATTGTTCGCTAATGTAAGACTTTTCAGCTTATGAAGTGAAGAGAAAACATGGAAACTCAGAAATTGAATTTGATTATCCAACAAATCCACAAATTGAAGTTGCGTATTGTTGCGAAATAAGTTTGGAGGTAAATGAGTCAGTCTATTTTTCCGCAATATCAGCCATTTCAAGTTGACCAGATGGACGAGCGCATCTTCCGCGATCAAACTCATATTACACCTGATTATAATCAAAGTTTCCAATTGCTTAAACTGACAAAAAGAATTATTTGGTAAAAATTCAATTGTAACCTCCATTAAATTCAAAACTTCCAACTGATATTGACAACTATTGTCAACGTCATCGCTATCGTTTATAGCACAATTGCTCCTGCCTATTTTCCCCAGATCTAATCTTTTGATGGCCATGGCTTGGAAGTGTCTGATGAACCGGAACTCATCTTGACAAGGTGTTTTCTCGTTAAGCAGTCTTAAGACTTGAAGCGCAGCATTCAGTTGACGCTCTTTGTTCAAAGTTAGAGGCGTATCTTCATCAATGGATAGGCAGTGAGCATTCTCAGAGTTGGTATTGATTCGAATAGAAGCTGGATGCGAAACATCTACGTGTCTTTTAATGAAGCAACTTTCTGCCGTTGGACAAATGATATAGAAATCGTTGGATGCGTTCAATTGTCTAACGTAACAAGAATTCTCAACTTCTGGTTCACTGTTTTGTAGAAGAAACAATTGTGCCGCGTAATTGGGTATGTCCTTATACTTGAATTGACTTTGGCATTTGACTTGATTGATGATGAGGCACGAATGAAACAACAAAAGAAGGTAGCTACAGATGAGAAACATGATTGACCAATGTAATGAAAAAATTTTAATTTCTTTTCTTTTTTTGCTAGTTAAAATTGAAGTTGATTAATGGGAATTATGTTTTGGACTAAATTTTTATTTTCAATTTAGCTTATTAAAATAGAGAGAGAAAGGAAGAAGGACATCCTGGGTTTTTTTTTTTTTTTTTTAATAAATGTATTAGTAATAATTCAATATCGTGATTGAAAAAGTGTATTTCAAAGAAGGAAGTTATTTTCATTTGACTTCATTTATTTTTTCATGGAATTTGTTTTTAAAGTTGTTCAAAATAATTAAAAAAAATTGTATTTACCATAAAGTTGTTCACTTTCCATCGCATTTTATGATTCACGCACTAGACTCTAGAGTCGCACCAGTGCGGCCAAGTGCACACTAAACTACGCTCCATTAATCTACACTACCCTAGAATTGTTGCTCCAGTGAACCTCCACTGCACTGAGTGCAAAAAAAGGTGCGCTCAAAAAATCAGCAGTTTCACGTGCGCACTGGATCTCGCTACGCTGAGTTAGCAAACAACTTTTTCTAGGCTGCACCAAGCTGTGGCACACGTGTACTCCATTCGTAGCGTCCCCTACACAAGTTTTTTTTGCGAAACTGAAATGGTTTCGTGACGTCACCAGCTCTCCACTAGTTGCGCGAATGGAAAACGCTATTATATGCATAAAAAAATTTTTTTCAAAAAACTGGAAAGTAAAAAAATTATTATCATGTAAAATTGACTTTTTAATAACTACCAGTGCCATAACAAATGCAAAATAATTCACTAATAATTTTGTAAAAGAGATAAATTAATAAGCTTATTTTCCTGCTATTTCGCATGTTATTTTATGCATCACATTAAAACAGGAAAATTTCACTTTTTTGAAAGCTGGTCACTTTCAGCCATTTTTTTTTTTTTTTTATTTTAGAAAGGAAAAAGGAATTTCCATTGTTATTTAATAATAAATTTTGTTTTCTGCCAAGCATTTCCATCCTGTTAAAAATTAAAAGGGATTTCCTCTCCCTCTCTTTCTCTTTCAAATATATATGCATATATACCGGTATATGTAACAAATGCAAACAAAGAGAAAAGTAAAAATTAACAAGAAATTCAACTTTCCTTTTGATATGCAATATAATTTTTTTTTAAATGTAAACAAAATAAAAAAAGCATCAGAACTACAAATCTAGAAGAAAAGTGTGCTTGAATTATAACAATATTTTATAAATGAGGGGGGAGGGAGGAAAGGAAATTCTTTATAATTGGCAAAAAAAAAAAAAAGCAGTAAAAACAATTATATAAAAAAATTTAAAATTTAATATTGAAATTTTCCACTTTTTAACTTTTATGCAAACTGAAAATGAAATGAAAATAACTTCCTTAATTGGAAAGCATTTTAAATCTCCCATTGGATGAAGTTTTTTTTATCAAGATAGAAAAAAACACACCCATACACAGGATGTCCTCTCTCCTCATCATCTCTCATAAAAAAAATCATAACTCAATTCAAAACTAAATTTTATTCATTAAAAATTATTATTATTATTTTCAAAAAAAAAAAATTTTTTAACTCTGTAAAACAACAAAAGAAAACCTGAAGTTATATTGTTCAATCATGTAGTTTGCAATATTGGGCTTCTTGCTGTTGTTTCCATTATGCCTCCTCATCACAAATGTCAAAAATCAAATCGATTTCCCAGTTTCAGTTAAGGAACAATCAAGCGATTTAGACCGCGTTCAACCTGAAGTTGAGAATTCCTGCTACGTCCGAGGTTATACTAAAAAAATTTAGTTTAGTACCCTGCACAACCCCTAAAGTTTTTGACTATTACTTTTGAAACATCCTGTCTAAATTTTTTAAAGTTATACTTTTTAACTGAGAAGTAACTGCGAAAGGAAATGACGAAAATGACGAAATTTGACGCGTTAATCGTGATACTTAAAATTGACACTTAAAATTGACACTTATATGTGACACTTAAATGTCCCACTTAAAATTTACATTGGACGTTGCTCCTTCCAAAGGGTCAACCTTAACATTTACAACCCTTTACTACACTTACGCTTAAGTTGTTAAGGGTCAACCTTCCCACAACTGCATTTCACAACTTTTAAACCTCCTTAACCAAAGCGATTCCTTTTTATTATAAGGATTCATAGATTCAAAGAAAGATAATAATTGTTAAAAAGTATAACTTTCTTCGTGCTTAACTTTGCTACACACACCCTTTTTTTTTTTTTTTTTAAAACAAAAAAGATATAATAGAACTTAAAAATATTGTTTGAAATATAATAATAATTGTTAATTTTTGGCTCATCTAAAATAACTTTTAACTTTTGTATGTTTTTGAATTAAAATAAATATGTTTTTGTTGCCTATTTTTTTTTAGCGATTTTATTTTGCATAAAAATATGAGGATTTTTTTTTTTGACACACTACATAATAATAATTATTATTATTTAAAAAAAAAAAAAAAAAAAAGTGTAAAACAACCACTGGAAAGTAATCAATTACGAGTTCATCACAATAGAATCAGCTACATCATGAAATACGACTTATTGTGCAGCGGACTGTCGTTGCTAGATTTATCCCATAATGAATTAAGTTTCATCCAAGATGGTGCCTTAGACAGCATCAGACGCTTGGAAGTGCTGGACTTATCCCACAACCAATTGACTGCCTTAAGTACCA
This sequence comes from Polydesmus complanatus, assembly GCA_034692225.1. Lineage (NCBI taxonomy): Eukaryota > Metazoa > Arthropoda > Diplopoda > Polydesmida > Polydesmidae > Polydesmus > Polydesmus complanatus. The sequence goes on along the minus strand of JAQGAZ010000579.1, from coordinate 12,848 downwards.
ATCTTGAAAACGTCTATAATGTATTAAACGTGAATTTAGACTACAACCTTTTCACTTATTTTAGCTTCAATTATTTTCTGCGTGGAGTGAAGCAATTGTCCATTCGCTTCAACAGAATTGAAACCTATGTAGATTTTTTCGACACTCCAATGAACTTAACCTCCGTGGACCTGTCCCACAATCGATTAGTTACCTTCGATTACCTCCCTCGCTTCAATCCCTCAACCTAAGTTCTAATCGTCTTAGGAACGTAGTTAAATTCACTAGGATTCAAATGGGACAATTGCCCAGATGGACTTTCATTGATTTGCGAAACAACAGCATCACGGAAGTATGTAAAGAGGATGTCATGAAAGACGACTTGGACTTAATCTCCGATTATTATTACTTATCTATGAATCCGCTTAAATGCTCGTGCGAAAATATGTGGCTAAAAAAAGTCCAGGATTTTTCCATAAAAATCCAGGATGTGGAAGACATTTTTTGCCATCCCATGACCACATCTCATGCTGAGATGACCACTGCAGCTGTAAACAATTATAATAATAATAATACGGTGAAATTGATAAGTTTGGAAGACCAACATTTTCTATGCAAAGTAAACCACACCGATAGTACCCGTTGCAAATGTCATTCTAATTTCATCGTTCAATGCCAAGTACAATCGTGTCCCTACAATTGTACCTGCTTATCTGATGCAAAGTTTGAGCATGTGCATTTCCAGTGCAATAACAAAAGCTTTCTTCAAATTCCCCGCCAATTCACGTACAAAAATGTGTTGCAGCATGCCAAAATTACGTTCGATTTTAGTGGGAACTCCATTACAAACTTGGGTCCAATTACTTTTGCAAATTTAAATGCCCTGATCGTTACATTAACGCTGACGAATTCTTATATCGAATCAGTTGAACCCAATGCATTCGATAGATTAATTCAGCTGAAGAGTTTGAATCTGGGGTACAATCGACTGGAAACTTTACCAACGGAACTATTTCATAATCTAAGGCAATTGTCTTTTTTGGATTTGGCCAATAATCGTTTAAAATCTTTAGCAGATGATGTTTTTATCTTCAACAATAACCTAAGTTATCTATACTTGCATAATAACAGCCTAAATCAGCTGAAAATGAAACAAATTGCGAATTATAAATTTTTAAGAAATGTCACCCTACATGAGAATCCATGGTCCTGCAGGTGCGCTTTTATTCTGTCCTTTAAGGCCATTTTAATTCACTCATCCACTTCGATTCAGAACAAATTAGAACTAAACTGCACTGATAAGGAGAATGGTCGAATATTGAACATTGCTAATTTCAACAGCCTCCATTGTTCCACTCAAATCCATCTGACCATCATCATCGTATCTCTAACTATCGGACTCGTCTTGATTATCACTTCCGGATTAATGCTCAAGTGGCGTTATGAGCTGCAAGTGCTGGTGTACGCTTACTATGGTTTACGCATGTTCCGTGGAAGAGAAGTAGAAGAGGAAGTAGACCGGATGCAGTACGATGCCTTCGTAGCTTACAGCAATGATGATTTTAACTTTTTATTTTATGATCTATTACCCGGGTTAGAAACTATTGCCAACCCCTACCGCTTGTGCATCGACCAAAGGGACTTTCCAATGGGAGCTGTGAACATATACTGCATCATGAAAGCCATTGAGATTAGCTCCAGAACCATAATTCTATTGAGTGAAAAGTTTGTTCAATGTGGGTGGTGTCAGTTTGTGTTTAAGAATGTGCACATGAAGATGCTGCAGGATAAGTGTCCACGTTTGTTGGTCATTCTGGTGGGAGAAATACCAGACACTTTGGACCCAGAAATGAAACTCTACCTCAAGACCAACACATATTTAAAGTGGGGTGAGAATTTTTTCTGGCAGAAGCTCTACTACGCTATGCCGGACAAAAGAGTCACCTTACCTAAAACAGACATCATGCCTATGGGTGATCTTTGACAAACTATCGTTTTTTTTATGTTTGTTATTTTATACAATTTTCTTGTGAATTTTTAGTAAAATAAAAAAAAGCAATTGTTCCTGGCTTAATCAATTCTATTTCATTTTGTTGGTTTCTTTTTTTTTTGGTTTTGCACATGTAGAATAATAACAATTAAAACTTTTGTCAACATGCAAAAGCAACAAAATAATACTGTATAATAAAAATAACCTTGAAATGTTTGCAATAGAAACTAAATTTAATATATTCTCTCATGCGAACCACATCCTGTTGTAACAATATTTACTGAACAATAATATAATTTTATTATGGAGTTAATTCAAATAGACATTAACAATAATTATTAATAAAAGTTATTACTTTTAAGTAAATGGATTCATAGGTTTCAAAGTTCCTTCATAGGCATGATGTCTGTCGGTGGTGTAGTGACTCTTATGTCTGGCAGTGCATAATAAAGCTTTTCCCAGAAGAGCTTCTCTCCCCACTTCAGATAAGCGTTGGTCTTGAGGTAAAGCTTCATTTCCGGTTCTAATCCATCGGGGATTTCTCCAATAAGGACAACCAATATCCTCGGACACTTATCATGGAGCATCTTCATGTGAGCACTCTTGAACTCAAAGCGACACCACCCACTGTCGACAAAGCTTTCACTCAACAAAATGATGGTTCTAGAACTGATCTCAATGGCTTCGAGGATGCTATCCTGGATAACAGCCCCCACCGGAAAGTCCCTGTGGTGGATACACAGGCGATAGGGCTTCTCAATGCGTTCTAACTTAGGCAATAACTCATTAATTAAGAACAGCTCATCATCACTGTTGTAAGCTACAAATGCATCATACTGCTTCTCCTCTACTTGCTCTTCTCCTCGATGGAGCACGCGCAGACCATAACGAGCATATATTAGTACTTGCAATTCATAGCGATACCAATACACTAATCCCGCAGTTATGATTAAAACAAGCCCAATGGCTAGAGATGCAATGACAATGGTCAGATGGATTTGAGTGAAGCAATGGTCCATATTGAAATTACCGATGCTTAATTCTTCCCCATTTTCTACACATTTTAACTCCAATATGTGTTGAATAGCAATAGGTGAATGGGTCAGAAATGACCTAAAGGACCTAATAAACGTGCACTCGCAAGACCATGGATTGTTATGTAAGGTAAGGCTCTTCAAAGACCGCAAATCCATTATTTGTTCCAGTTCTAACCGATTTAAGTTGTTGTTGTGCATGTGTAGATAGTTTAAGGTCATTGCGGAGATAAAAGTATCGCCCGCTAAATATCGTAAATGGTTATTTGCTAAATCCAGAGAAGTCAATTGGCTTAAGGAATGAAATAACCCTGGGGGCAAAGTTTCCAGTCGATTATAATCCAGATTTAAGGTCTGTAGTTGAACTAATCTATCGAAAGCATTAGGACCAATTACTTCGATTTTAGAATTGGACAAAATTAATGTACCAATTAGAGCGTTTAAGTTGTCAACATTGAATGGACCCAGGCATGAAATTGAGTTGCCGCTAAAATCAAACACGATTTCAGAATGCGCCAACAAATTCTTGTATTCAAATTGACTGGGAATTTGTTGGAAGCCTTGGTCATTGCATTGGAAATACACGTGCTCGAATTTTGTATCCGATAAACAGGTACAATTGTAGGGACATGATTGTACCTCGCATTGCAATTCGTAGGAAGAATCTTTACATCTACAACGGCTACTATCTGTGTGGTTAGTTTCGCATAGAAATTTATGGTCATCCACCATCCTTAATGACACAGCAGCATTGTGGTCAGCTTGGCGATCAGCGATCATCGGATAGCAGGAAATGTCGTCAGCATCCAGAATCTTTATGAAGTTATTCGCGCGAGCAATTTTCACCCACAAATTTTCGCACGAACATTGAAGTGGATTCAATGATAAATAGTAATAATGGACATCATCCGAGCCATGCTCCTTAAATAGATTCGCGCATAGTAAGGTGATATTGTTGTTTCGCAAATCAACGTAACGCCGTCGGCTTAACTTTTCCAATGGCTGTGCTTGGTTAATGAGGTTAGAACTTAGATTAACGGAACGAACGGAAGAGGGTAAAGACAGGTTCTCGATGGATACCAAACGATTGTTCGATAGGTCCAAAGAGGTCAAGTTCCATTGTTGTTGTTGTTGGCCACTGAAGCCATCGAAAGCTTCTATCTCCTCAATTTGATTGAACCGTAAAGTCAATCGCTCAACACTGGGTGGGAAATGGCGGATGGAAAATACGGTAAAGTTATTGTAGTCTAAATGCAGGTAAGATTTGCAAATGACCCTATGAAAATTAGCCATCTTTTCTGACAATCGATTGTGGGATAAATTCAGGCTTGCTAATGTCCCCAAATTATCAAAAGCCCCATCAGCAATGAAACTCAGTTCGTTTTGTGATAAATCCATCCGATACAATCCGCTGCAATTGGCTAAATCTGTTTCATTAATGGAACGAATTCTATTGCCTCGCACGTGCAATTCCTGTAGGTTCGAGAGATGGCTAATGGGTGGAAAATGCCTCAGCTGATTCCCATTTAAACATAACACTTCCAATCTCAAATTCTTTTTAAATGTGTTTCTAGGTAACTGTTCTATTTTGTTTCCATTTAAGCAAAGCATTTTTGAAAACTCTTTTCATCTACTTCCGTTATGCCAATGTTTTCCATTTCCAGTAGAATTAAACTCACTAAATTGCTCAATTGAAATCCGTAACTTCCGAGCTTATTGTTGGAGAAAGACAATTGTTGTAAATTGGAAGGAAAGTACAATCTATAGTAGCTCCCAGAGTTTAAGTCATTGTCACACAAAGATAATACTAGAAGCGAACTCAGCTGACGAACAACGTTAACCACAGGAAATTGTATTCGATTGTCACTTACATCTACGTATTTAAGCTGGTGGTTTTCTCGGAATAAGTTTTCAGGTAGATGAGTTAGTCGGTTGTTAGGTAGCAGCAGAGCCGTCAAGTTGTGCAAGTAGACCAGAGCATCTTCATCGATTGAACCCAACTGGCAATTGACCATTTTCAACACTTCCAATTGTTTATATTGGCAAAAAGAATGTCTCGATAATAAATAAATTTCACTGTACTCAATGCTCAGGAATTTCAATTTATAAGGACATTGCCCCGACCATTTCCACAACCACGACCATGGTTTTTTAGGCTGGCAATTGCCTCCACCCAATTGTCCCAAATCAATACCGTGGATTTTGTAAGCTTGAAATCTCTCAATAGCTCTAAACTCATCGTCGCACGCACTCACTCGGTCTTGGTCTGCTTTTAGAGCCTGAAGAACGGAATTCAACAGACCCACCGTGTTGTTCAAAATCGGTATATTATCCTCTTCTAAGGATTCACACTGCGTGGGTAAGTTACTGCTGGGTGGTAATAGCAGTTGGAGGCGTGGTTTACCGGTGTATACTTGCGCATAACAAGTATCTGATATGCAGGTGATGGTAAAATCGTGAGAAGCATTAAATTGTCTGACATAACAAGAATCATGAACTTCAGTATAAAGATCTTCCCAGTGATAAAATGTTTGGTCTATGTAAGACTTAAATTGAACATTTCTAAAGTGGTGATCGTGGCCGCTGACTCGAACTAAAAGTAAGAGAAGTGAGCAACACTGGAAGATTTTGAAGAACCACATGATTGAATACGTTTACACACTGTTGTAACTAAAAATTTAAAAATTTTCTGATGTAGTTTTATATTATTTAATTCTTAAAAGAATTTAAAATTGAAAGGGATGACTGTTAGTTTATTTTCAAAAAAGAAAGAGAAAGAGAGGAAATCCTTCTGTGGTGTTTTAAAGAAGGAAGTTTCTAAAAAAACAAAAAACTAATTCAAACCTATTCCCCACCTCCCCCCCCCCCTCCCCTCTAAAAAAAAAATCTTAGAAAAATGTGCTTTATAATTTTATGGTATTATTTAATTTATGGAAAATACAATTTTTTATATTTATTGTGAACAACAGTAAAAACAAATTCTAAGAAAAAAATAAATGAAGTCAAATGAAAATAACTTCCTTCTTTGAAATACACTTTTTTAATCGAGATATTGAATTACCAATAAAATTGTTAAAAAAAAAAAAAAAAAAAAAAAAAAAAAAAAAAACACAGGATGTCCTTCTTCCTTTTTCTCCCTATTTTAACAAACTAAATTAAAAATAAAAATTCAGTCCAAAACATAATTTCCACTAATCAACTTCAATTTTAACTAGCAAAAAAAAATAAATAACCACAATAATTATTTCCACCAAAAAAATTAAAAAAATTTCAAAACATTGGTCAATCATGTTTCTCATCTGTAGCTACCTTCTTCTGTTGTTTCACTCGTGCCTCATCATCAATCAAGTCAAATGCCAAAATCAATTCCTGTACCTGTATAAGGACCTACCCAATTACGCGGCTCAATTGTTTCTTCTACAATACAGAGAACCACAGGTTGAAAATTCTTGTTACGTTAGACAATTAAACGCATCTCAGGATTTCTATATCATTTGTCCAACATTTGAAAGTTGCTTCATCAAAAGACACGTAGATGTTTCGCATCCAGCCTCTATTCGAATCAATACCAACTTCAATGATGCACACTGCACATCGATTGAAGAAGGTAAGCCCCTACCGATGGACAAAGAGCGTCAACTGAATGCTGCGCTTCAAGTCTTAAGACTGCCTAATGAAAAAACACCTTGTCAAGATGAGTTCCGGATCATCAGACACTTCCAAGCAATGGCTATCAAAGGATTAGACATAGAGAAACTAGGCAGGAGCAATTGTCTTATGAAGAAAAACAATAACATAAACTATAATTGTCGGTATCGATTGAAATTCTTGAACTTAATGGAGGTTAAAATTGAATCTCTACCAAACAATTCTTTTTGTCAATTTAAGCAATTGGAAACTCTAATTATAATCAGGTGTAACATGAGTTTGATCGCAGAAGATGCGCTTGTCCATCTGGTCAACTTGAAAGGGCTGGTATGGCGGGAAAACAGACTGACTCATTTACCACAAAACTTATTCCGCAACAATACGCAACTTCAATTTGTGGATTTGTCAAACAATCAAATTCAATTTCTGAGTGCCCAAGTTTTCTCTTCACTTCATAGGCTGAAGAAGCTTATTTTGACAAGCAATCACCTGCGATCATTGAATGATCCCTTGGCTTTGCCACCCAATTTAGAACAATTGTATATCAATGACAATGCAATACAAACAATAGGATCGAGATTAACGATTGTAGCAAACTTATACCTATTCAGCGCGGATAATAATAACGTGATGGATGTAGATGAAAATGCATTCCAAAATTTAAAACTTTTATTAATGATTAGTTTACAATGGAATAAAATACAACACTTGCATCAAAACACTTTTAAAAACAATTTGGGCTTACGAGTGTTGGATTTTAGAATGAATCTAATCAAAGATTTCCCTCCCATTGGCCATCTAACCAATTTAACAACGGTCCTACTTGGCAGAAATCGCATTAGTTCCATTCATAAAAATGACTTAGTGAATTGCAGTCATTTGTCCACACTCGATGTGTCTCACAACCGATTGAGTTTCATCGAAGAAGGCGCGTTTAAAAACATAAGGCAATTGCATCAGCTTCAATTATCCCACAATCGATTGTCTCAAACGAGTTCTAATTTTAAATATTCCGATGTAATTTTCAAACTTTATTTAGATTACAATAATTTCACTTCGTTTTCTATCCAAAACTTTCCACGGAGTACCGAGCAATTGACCCTTAGGTTCAATCAAATCGAAACAATCGAAACTTTTGATGTCCATGGACAACAACAACAATGGAATTTAACTCACTTGGACCTATCCAACAATCGTTTGATATCCATCAAACACTTGCAAATACCTCCTTCCGTTCAATCCCTCAATTTCAGTTCCAACCGAATCAACCAATTAATGTCTCTCATCAAAATGCGAATGCAATCCAAGAGCCAACTGCAAATTGTAGATTTGCGAAACAACAATATTACCCTTTTATGCGAAAATCTATTCGTGGTTGAAAGGAGAGAAAAAGTTATTAATTTTTACGTATCTTTAAATCCACTTAAATGTACGTGCGACATTGGGTGGATTAGATATATAAGACAAGAAGAGTTTTTCATAAAGTTTGTGGACTTGGACGACATTTACTGCCAGGTTCCGTTTAATTTTGCCGCACCTTTGCACCCAAGTTGTGTCCCGCGATTCATGCCCTTAATCGACTTACGTTTATTGTGCTCAAATGTCAGCGGCAAAAATACGCGTTGTGAATGTCCCCAACCTCTCGGTAACAAATGCAACGCGCGGTTGTGCCCCTACAATTGTACATGTTCGTCGGATTTGGGTTTTAATTATCTTTTTATCAGCTGCAGTAACCTACAATTTCAACAAATTCCCGTTCAATTCATATACAATGATGGATATAATCACACCAGAATTGTGTTCGATTTTAGTATGAATTCTATCGCGCACCTGGGACTCATCAATTTTGAGAATATTAATTATTTAGATACAAAGACGATGGCTTTAGTTCTTCACACTTCTCATATCGAATCCATCGCTGACCACGTTTTTGACAGACTAATTGGCCTTCAAGCTTTATACCTGGGCAACAATCGACTGCAATCTATACCTAAAGGGCTATTTAATAAACTAACACACTTGATCACTCTTAGTTTATTGAATAATCGACTGACGCATCTAAGAGATGACACTTTCAACTCCTTAAATAACTTGCGATATCTATTTTTACACGACAATGATTTAAAGCAGTTGGAACTAAAACCAATCTTGGCACTAAAGGCTTTGAGCAATGTTACTCTGCATAACAACCCCTGGTCCTGCGAATGCGAATTTATTAAGCTTTTTAAGATGTTTTTAGTCAACTCCTCTACTCCCATTCACAATAAATTGGAACTGAACTGCACTGAAGAGGAGGAGAATGGTCAAGTAATGAACATTGCTAATTTCAACACCGACCATTGTTCCACTCAATTGCATCTCGCCATCATCATCGCGTCTCTGATCATCGGCCTAGTCTTTGTCGTAACTTGCGGTTTAGTGTTCAAGTGGCGGTATGAGTTGCGAGTGTTAGTGTATGCGCGATACGGTTTGCGCCTGTTCCATCGAACCCGAGAAGATGTCGAGACCATGCGGTACGACGCCTATGTAGCTTATAACAACGGCAATTTTAACTTCTTATTAGATGACCTTTTACCCGGGTTAGAAGCTATCGCCAATCCATATCGCTTATGCATCGACCACAGAGACTTTCCACCTGGCGCTGTCAATTTAGACTGCATGATGAAAGCTATTGAGATCAGTTCCAGAACTATAATACTATTGAGTGAGAACTTTGTTCGCTGCGGGTGGTGTCAGTTTGTGTTTAAAACCGCTCACATGAAAATGCTAGAGGATAGGTCTTCTTGGCTGTTGGTTATCTTATTAGGAGAAATCCCAGAGACGTTGGACCCAGAGATGAAGCTCTATCTCAAGACCAACACTTATCTCAAGTGGGGAGAGAAACTCTTCTGGCAGAAGCTGTACTACGCTATGCCCGACAAAAGAGTCACTACCCCTGCCACTGATATCATGCCTATGGACGAACTTTGACCCATAAATTCACAATCTTATACCCCATCTTCACCCCCCTCCCCATTTATTAAACTGCACAATAATTGTTTAATTGAAAATAATAAGAAACTGATCTTGATGTTAATTTGTTTATCTTTTACAATTATATTGATTCGTATTATTTGTTTTCTTTTGTTACATACAGGTCCTCAATCTTTTATTTTCCACCCGCTATTTTAATATGATCCTTCATATTAATCATTTCTAATTTCATTAATGAATACTGTACATTTTATTGCGGTATATTAGCATATTTCCCGCGCCTTTCGTGACTAAATATACGGCGCTCTACCCGGCTGAAAGCTCTCTCTCTCTCATCTTAATTAAGGAGCAGTCGCCAGATGGCGCTCCACCAGTGATCATGTTCTCTCGGCTCGGTCATGAAATTTCGATGTTTTTTTTTATAAATTTTTGGCTATTTTCGCACATTTAGAGTGTTATTGTAAGTTTGTAAAGGTGTAGTGGTCAAGTTCTCATCGATTTAAGGTAGTGGAAATTGGTGTGGCAATAGTGAGATTGATCGGAAAATTTGGTAGGGTAAGGTTGAGAAGGCACGCCATTTTAAGGGTGCGGCTCTGAGAAATTTGGGTTGTTGTTACCTCGTGGTACTGTACCATAAGAAGAAGAGGATAGTAAATACTTGATTTTAATAATCGGTTGTGAGAAATATTTGTTTTTTGAAAAAAAACGAAAGGTAAAATGTACTTTTAATTTTGGAATCATTTGAAGAGGAGGATTCAGTTTACAGATGGAGAAGAAAAAGAAGAAGAAAATCAAGACAAGTGGGAAGATGGTAACCAAAAAAAATGGCGGATAGCTGGGATAGCAATGGAAAGGGAAATCGCGAATTTTTTGCAGACCAAAGACGCACGTCTTAGAGAAGTGGGACAGATGAAGACATTGTGAATGAACTGTTTACGGACAACGAATAAAAAAGGAAGACTGGAAATTGGGACAACTGATAAATAGGATTGGGCATCAACACACCTGGATAGGCAAGGCAGGGAGCATCAGCGAGGAAATTGTGCACGCTGAATGGCGGGGGTGACACGTGGTGCTCGGGGGAGTGCCATGCCTTTATGTGCAGTTTCGGACGGCACTCGTTTTGCTTGTTGTTTTTGCGGATTCTGGAGGGGTTTGTGCCTTATGCTGGGAATAATTGTTTTGTTTTCTTTTCATTCATGTTTGAGTAAGGTTGTAATTTTTGATATTTGTAATTTGCCGAGTGAACGTTATTGTAACAATAGGTATAATAATTTGTTATTAAAATTTCAATTCAATTCAATTAACGAGCATGTTTTAAAATCTACAGTTTTATTTATCTCCGCCTCAGGCTATAACTGGTTTTAACCATGTTAAAAGTTGGTTGCCATGACAATCATATTTCTCAATCCTTTATCAGGGTCCATCTCTGTGCCTTTAACGTGTCTCTACACATGATGACTCATATGCTTAAGACATAGAGAAATTACAAAGGTTAACCTGGTGGAAATAGCTAAATAAACTGATGAAATTCTAAATAAATTTAATAACTTTTACTATACTTAAGTAACAATTATATAACCTAATTTATTCTTTCTAACTTTCTTTCCTCTTTAATCTCATATAAAACACTTAGCTACAGGTCTTTATGTTGAATTTTTCTGATATAAGTTAATTCATGAATTTTAGTTTCTTTAATTAATTATCATTGGAATGACTACATTTAGTCAATATATTATACTGAATTCCGATTTTATTCAATTTAGCCAGCTTATAATGATGTTATTGGTGTTAAAAAGTGCCCAAAACCGCGTACGGCACTCGCGTTCGTCACACGGCTGTAAGTGCCATCGTCTCGCACGGTACTTACATCCTTTTACGACCGCCGTAAATTATAAGTGTATTTTATATTATTTTGTGGTGTAGGGTTGTTTTTTTGATGCATTTTGTTAAGGGAAATTATTTATTTAACTTTTAGTTATCTTTTCCCATCCTGAGGACTCATGAAATTTCCGCTATTTCTCAATCTGGTAGCCAGTCCATCTTGATATCCTCTGATGGACCCAAGATAAGAACCTGATTTTCCAAGATCAGAATTAATGCTCATACTTGAATATAAATAGAGGACCATTTTTAGTTCTCAACACTTCAGTTTTCTCTCTTGACTTGCCTTGTCTGCTCATACAAGTGTATGAGCTAAACTTTTTCTCTACTGTTTCATATCCTCAATATATGTCTCACTGATTTCAAGTTAACATAGCCTCGCATAGCGACCTTGTGTTTTTACAAGTCCATAAATAAGCCTATTTTGACTTATAAATTATTTTGCCTAGCTTTTGCTACAGTTTAATGTTAATGAATTAATCTTCTAATTTTATTCTAACAATTGTTTGACAATTATTGGTATTCTACCGAGTTAATGTATATTCATTAATACCAATAATTTAATTTTGCATTTTCGCAAATTTGTGTTGCGTTTAACCAAATAAAAATTTATTTAACCAATTAAATAAATTCACTCATCGTTTTATTATAATCCTGGCATTTTCTACAATGAAGATTATTGCTGTTTGGCTGTTGTAAGTATATTTTCTTTTAAGTAAATACTCGCCGTATGTTTTACTCGCCCGTACCGCCTTAAGCGATATATAGAACTTCACAATCCTGGCTTCCCCAGTATTATTCTTAATTTTGGTCTCAGACTTATTTTTGATTTTGGTATTAATATTTCTGTTAACTGCATTTCTTTAAATTCCTTGCCTAACTTAAACTTGCTCAAATATTTATTCACCCTATTAACTTAATGTATAAATTCAAAACAAGTGTTTACAGCTAAAATATCTATTAGTCAACAGGACAACTGATTGCGGGATATAAATGATCCGAATCTAATTCAATTCTTTTGGCCTACTTAAATGTTAAACTAATTAACTTATTTTATATGACCCAAACACAACGCAAACCCAAGTTAATTAGCCCTATTGATTATTAATGATTAATTATCCAAATTTTATTTAATTTATTTTAATAATACTTAAATCAAAACTTTATTTTGCTATCCTTGTCCCTTTAATTAAAATTTCTGTGGTAAATAATATATTCACCACCCCGTAAGTAACACTTTTACATAAATTTTAAAGCAATGTTTATACAGTCAAAGCCGCTTAATCTGGACACATTGGGCAGAGGCGTTTTGTCCCGATTAAGCGGCTGTCCAGAATAAG